>JAJOOO010030480.1:0-12728 GCA_029582685.1 Solanum piurae
TTTTCATGAGAAAAAAAGAAAAACCTTTTCATGTGACTTTTTTCTCATTTATTTTTTGTTTCATTTTCAATTACTTTGTTAATATTTATTGATTGTTCCTTATTCAAGCTATGTTAAATATTTGCAACGTAACTTTTTTGGTAACTCCTTTCTAATAATTTGTTAAATCTTCTAAACTATCGTTACTTATTTATGAAATAAAATTACCTTAAAACTTTTTACATAAATTTACCTTAAAACTTTTTATCCTATTATATCTTGGTTTAATAGTATTTAATCTATATATATTCAGTATTTATTTGTTTTCGACAAGTCAAAGAATAAATTAGAATAGATTCTTTAGGATTATATTCCTATAGAATCTTCTCTATTATATATTAGTAAGATTGCACACACTGTTTACGATATAAGTTGATTAATATGTGTTATTTCATAAATTAAAGTATAGCAACATAATATGAAATTTCATAATTGAATTTGAATAAGAAATTAAATAAACATATCCAAATGATAACTTTGTGTATAATATTATTTCCATGTTCTTCACTAACTTTAAATTGTATGGATATATACAGTTACGACAATTACGACTCATGCGGCAATGCCAATGCTCTCCAAAGAAAAGAAAAAAATCGACATGATGATAATCGATGCCAATTCATCATATTCACATTGTTTTGAACTCTTGGCACAAGCTGTAACCTTAAATATGATCTCACTCAATAAGTATTTATAATTCTATCTTTCACTTCTTATTATAAATATTGGGTAAAGTCAGTTGTTTCATGTCACGCCCCGAGCCTACACCCTGGGCGGAACTGACACTCAAGAACCATTGCTGGCCCCAAGAGAACCCTTGACCTGGCTTACTTACTCAGTGGAAGATTTAACTCAACATAACTGTACCTTTAAAAGTAAATTGAAAACTCAAAGATAACTGAGAATGTATTAAAATAACATTCACTGGCCAAAGTGGCAACCCAAGTCTCAACATAATAGAATGAAAAATAAAAAGACTAAAGAACTAACATCTTACTGTCTATGAAGCCTCTACCAACTGAGATGGACGTCGGGACAGGACCCACGACATCCTAATGAACTAAACATATTGAAAGCAATAAAAGGGATCCTTTGGAAGCAAGGAGGCTCACCAACAACTCTGAAGTTCAACTAGAATCAATGATGTGCTGGATGCTGATCTTGATTACCTGTATCTGCATCATTAAAAGATGCAGGCCAAATGACATCAGCACATTGAATGCACGAGCATGCGAGAGGAATACTAAAACAAGCCATAAGCTTGAAAGGAACTGAAGAACAAACCTGGTCTCAACTCAACTCAACTGAACTGAACTCATTTCAATATAAAGCAGTATAGACAAGTGCAATATAAAGAAAAGCTTTTAAAAATATGGATAACAACTCTGTGTATTTAGAGATACAATAGTAACTCTGGATGTATGAAAATATACAATATAAACTCTGGAATGTATATAAAAATACAAAATAATACTACTGTGGGAGTTTCTCTAACCGACAACCATCACGTAAGAGCTATTGTGATGATACATCATTTTGCCTCATGCTGCCAGGGCCGTCCTATACCTTGCCAAGGGTATAAAACCTTGCTACTAAGTGGATCCACTGGTCTATACTAAAAAGCACTAAGGAATTATCTAAAAAGTATGCCCCTTTTCTACCCATGATGGCTACATGGTTTATGGGGGTTGGGAGTTGTCTGAACTCTCCCCCATATCGGTGCTCAATACTACTCTCAAAATATAATACTAGCTCTTATGTTTAAAAACATATTTCTTTCTGTGGTTTGAGATAATCGCTCAAAACTTAGCACAAAAGCTCTTCTTGGAAATCAAAGTTCCTCTCTTGCTTAATTGTGAAAGCATTTACTCTATTAAAAACTAGCTCAAAGGCTCTTTTGGAAATGAAGGTTTCCTTTCTTGTTTAAATGTGAAAACATTTTACTCTTTGGGAATACATAGTCCCAATATACCCTTTTGAAGAAAAGGACTTCAATCCTTACTCTTTACTCAACTCAAAACTCAAGTCTTAAAACAAAGTTAAAATGTTGGTAAAAGACTTTTGGAAAACTCTATGAACTTCTATTAACTTGTCTGTTAACTTTACTTGAATTGAATTATGGATTCAAGGTTCATGATCTCATGTTATTGATGATTTCATGATGTATAGACGTACCTTAGAGTGTAGAAATCAACTAGAAAACTTAGCTACGTTGCTAGGGAACTCATACGAAAAGAAGTGGGAAAAGGTGGAAAACCTGGCGTCCCTGGCGCTCTGAGTGACGTGGGGCGCCAGAGGCAAAAATTCAGAACCTGGGTTGGGGCGTTTTGGCTGGTGCGGATAACTTTGTGGGGCGCTCTGAGTGGCGCGGCGCCCTACCCCTTTCCCCAGAGTTTTGATGAATTCTCTTTGTCATTTTTCAACTGTAAACCCTCTAAACTCAATTGGGTTTTCCCCCCAAACACTTAGATTCCACTACACAACCATAATATGCAAGAATCTACTCAAAACGACACCTAATTTCAAGAATTTGAGTCAACAACTCATCAACAATTTCAACGAATCAAGAACTCAATAGAACTTCAACAAAACCCCTCAAGAACTCAATAGAACTTCAACAAAACCCCTCAAGAACTCAATTTCTAAACCTTCAAGAATATAAATTCGCTGAAATAAATCATGATTGGTGCGTGGGTGAACTAACCCAATGCTATGTGATCTCACATACCTCGTAGGGATCACCCCTTGACGAAATCCACTATCTTAGCTTCAAGAACTTGACGATTCCTTGCTTCTTCTCCTCTTCTTTTCTCTTCTCTCAAAACCCTAACTTAGTTTTCAAAAACGTAAACTGAATCCAACCAGTTTAGACCCCAACTTAATTACCAAAAACGAAATTCATTAATTGGGTGGTGAAAATACCATAATGCCCTTCTAAAATCCGGTTTTGACTTTCCTTATCTTGACAACCCTACTTCAAATGGGAATATCTCAGTCATACGAACTCGAAACTGAGCAAACTCAGTGACGTTGGAAATATAATTCAAAGATATTTCCTAAGGTATCTAGTAGCACACCTAACTCATCCTGAGCTAGGAGTTATGGTCGTTTGAAGTTGACCCAAAACTCATACTTAACTTAATTTTTGTCAAATTTCCAGATTTAACTTATTTCCAAAAATGGTTTCTTTCTAATTCTATGTCTTTCTAGTAGCGGGGTGTTACAATATCTCCCCATTAGGAACTTTCTTCCTCCAATGAGACTACTCTTAGTACGCTAAGGCGTAACATCTAACACCTAGCTCAAACACCCAACAAGCAAAATGTAAATACAACATGCCAACTTAAAATAAAAGCCAAGAAAAGGATTAATACCTTAATTTGGAAATTCTACGGATTCGAAGAGATGTGGATATCTCTTCTTCATATCCTCCTCAGCTTCCCAAGTAGCTTCCTCAACAAATTGATTTCTCTATAGAACTTTGACTGAGGCTACTTCTTTAGTTCTCAACTTGCGAACTTGGCGATCTAGGATCTGAACAAGAATCTCCTCATATGATAAGCTATCCTTGATACCAATATCTTCAGTAGGTATGATAAGTGAAGGATCGCCCATGCACTTTATCAACATGGAGATGTGAAATACCGGATGAACCGCTGCTAACTCTTGGGGTAACTCCAACTCATAAGATACATTGCCAATCCTCTTGGATATTCTGTAAGGACCAATATATCGGGGACTAAGTTTCCCCTTCTTACCAAACCTCATAACACCCTTCATGGGTGAAACTATCAAGTAAACCCAATCATCTACTTAGAACTCTAAGTCTCTTCTCCTAACATCTGTATAGGATTTCTGACGACTCTACGCTGTTTTCAACCTCTCTTGAATAACTCTCACCTTCTCCATAACTTGATGGACTAAGTCTGGTCCTATCAAACCAGCTTCACCAACTTTAAACCATCCAGTAGGAGATCTACATCTTCTTCCATAAAGAGCTTCATAAGGAGCCATCTGGATGCTAGAATGGTAATTATTATTGTAGGCGAACTCAATGGGAGGTAAATGATCATCCTAATTACCTTTGAAATCAATCACACAGTTCTTCAATATATCTTCTAAAGTCTAAATAGTGCGCTCTGCTTGACCATCTGTCTGGCGATGAAAAGCGGTACTCAAGTTCACCTTTAAACCCAAACCTTTTTGAAAAGATTTCCAAAACTGTGTAGTAAATTATGCTCCTCTGTCTAAAATAATCGATACCAAAACCCCATGGAGTCTAACTACCTATCGAAGATACAACTTGGCATAATCTTTTGTTGAATGGGTAGTCTTTACCGGCAAAAAGTGGGTTGATTTGGTCATTCGACCCACAATCACCCAAATAGAATCATGTTGCCTATGAGACATTGGTAAACCTGTGATGAAATCCATATTGATCATCTCCCACTTCCATTTCGGAAGTTCTATATTCTGAGCCATACCACCGGGCCTTTGGTGCTCTACTTTAACTTGTTGGCAATTCGGGCACTTAGCAACAAACTCTGCAATGCCCTTCTACATACTACTCCACCAATAAACTTCTCTCAAATCACGATACATCTTGTGGAACCCGGATGGATAGAATATATGGAGCTATGAGATTCCTCCATAATCCTTTCTTGAAGTTCATCCACCCTTGGTACACATAATCTACCTTGAAACCTCAAAACACCATCTCCCTCTTGTTCAAAAGCCATTACTTTTTGCTTATGAACATTTACCTTCAATTCAAGAAAAATAGGATCTTGGTCTTGTTTCTCTTTGATCGAATAATGTTATCAAAGACACTTAATCCATTTCTAAGAGTCAACGATCGTTAATCAGTATATAACCCAACCAATTGGGTTAGGATCGTTCCCACATAGAGTGGTACGTGTTTGAGAATCAAGAGCCAAACACCAATATGTTTAAGTCAATCATAAGTAAAAACATTTACGAATAAAATCATATTTTAAATTAAGGGTGACACAAGTGTCAAATAACAGGGTTTTTTTTATTGCAACTATCAGCTACAAAGCAGCAAATAACACTAAGGAACAAGTCAGGAGACGGGTTCTTGGGATGTGATCGGATTATGGGCTAAGGTAGACAAATGGGTAATTGCAATTGATAGTAAATAGCTGTAAATCAGTGACTAAGCTAGACTTTAGTAGGGATAAACTTTCTCTCAAAAATTTTACCTCGAATCAAATTGGTTTCTCTCGAACACCAATAAGCAGCAATTAAGAACAACTTTCGCTTTAGTCCATTCACTCTCTCGAGCTGAATGTGTGGAAAAGGGTTGAGGATTCACTCTCTCGAACTGAACCCATGACAACCCAATACCCACAGTTCATCAAATCAGTAATCTTAGTTTTAAAACATTTCTCTCGAGCAAGCCAAAAACACTAAGGTAGAGTTGCATTTGCAACTATAGACCTTTAGATTAAGCCACAATTACTGAATGAAATCACTTTTAAACAACATTCGGGAGAGGTTTTCCGCTGCGGTCGTTCGGAATTTTTTTTCGTAAAAAAGAAAGTAAAAAACAAGTGAGGAACCCTGGAAATAAAATGTAAGTCTTACTAGGATTTGTTGACCCGAGACTGGCATTTGTCTTTCCTAGGGATGAGAAAGTCTCGAAAGGGATGGTTACACTATCAATTAACAATACCCAACAGCTAAATCAACCCATAATCACATAATCACATCCCAAGAATTGGGGTTTTTTGCTAGACATCATAAAAATATAGAAATCGTTACCAAATTGTGTTTCCATCAACTGGGTACGATTAGTTTCATCTTTACAAAGGTCTAAGATGAAGAATCTTCCACACCACTTCCAATTTCGAAGAAATGGAAATCTTCAAAACTTCAAAGCTAAGGAAATATTGTCTCAAAACTCAGTTCCAAGCTCTCTAACTTGAAAACTCAATAATAATGAAAACTAGATAGATAAAAGATAGATGATAGATACTAAACTTAATATTCAAAAGTGTATTTATAGTCACCAAAAATGTGCTGCAAAGGACCATTCGATGCAATAAGTCGGGATTACCGATCCAATCGGCGATCCGCCCTTTGGTCAATTCCATCGCCTTTATGCTTTGGCCTTCAACAACTTCAAGCTCTGTAACTTTGGGCTATATAGAACTGCATCACGGAACCGTTCGCCCACTCGCCGACTGCTCCTTTCTATCGCCGACTTGATTTTCTCATTCAAGGCTTGGCACACTGGAACATTAGGTTAGACCATGGCCGTCCGGTGACTCGCCCAATGGTTTAGGCGATCCTCAGGCCTTTTTTTCTTTGTTCTTTCAGCTGCCTTGTTCCTTTTTGCGCATTAGTGTCCATGCTTTGTTCCTCAATCTACATACCTGCAAAATTAAAGATTTACATCAATTATTGGCACAAAATATGCATTTGAGGACACTAAATCTATTAAAATAAAGTCCTAAATGAGTCCAAAACGTGGACCCATCAACACCCCTAATTTAAACTTTTGCTTGTCCTAAAGTAAAACTCAAGTTCAGCAGTTCAAAAAGGATGTCTCAAACAATGCTACACAAGACTCAATCATGAATGCACACAAAAAGACTCAACTTACTCATGCAAGGATCAATTGTGCACTCAAAGATTCAAGTTGTGACTCACCATTATCAAGAATCTCAAGCTCATAATACTTGCTTCAAATGCAAATGCCTTCACACAAAGAATGATTCCATATTCACACATAGAATGATTCCATATTCACACACAATGGTTCAACAATTTAAAGCTCTGGAATCAATTGCAACACTCACACTCACAAAAGGTGAACACAATGCATGATTTCACCCATAGGTTTACCCTTATTTTTCAATCAATAATTTGTTTAGCTCACTCAAGATCAAAAATGTCTTTTTAAGGCTTGTAGCGGGGCTGAGTGCAAGGGTATGGTCATTTAGGCTCAATGGTTGTAATCCTCATGAGATGTGGTGTGAGCAATAATTTCTTTCCTTTTCTTCATCATTCTCATTCGTGCTCACAAGTCACCCCATTATTCATCTTCCATGGACCGTTGGTCACCCCATTTCTTTTTGCACTTTCACAACTTTATTCCACAACTTTTTCGTTCTTTTTCTTTCTTTCTTTCTTTTTTATATGGAGGGGTTCCATTTTTCTCAAACCATAGGTCAAAGGGAACTTTCTTGCACTCTTTGATTTACCTTCTCTTTTCACCACACCTCCAACTTAGGTTTTTGGCCTAAGTTGGCTATTCACACAAACCATGAATCATGAGGATTATGGGTAATGGATTAAGAAAGGTAACAATTTGCATCAAGTTTCTTCAAGAAAAGGATAAGGCTCAAAGGGTGTTCAAACAAGGATCACACACTCACAAGGTTGGCCACAAGAGAGGTATAATGTCAAATTATTTCACACTCTTCAAAGTTGCCTAAGATCATATCATGAGATTGCATCACTTAGTCAACCAGACCAACGTGGCAAATTCTAGGTGTCATCATGCATGGTTCACGGTAAACTCATCACACAAGGAATTGACACCAATGACAAATAAGACTCCACACTTTCGCTAGTGTGCAACGTTCATCACAAGAGACTCAATTTGATACTTGGCTAGTCACTACGAGATGCAAAGAGTTAACATATTGCCTATGCAACATCATTTGGCCTCATCGTAGCCGCACATTCATTTGTGTTGGATTATGAGCACTATTCAAGTCATCGGTACTGATCAAGACCGATACTCAAATTTGCAAGAGAATAACCATATTCAAACACAAACAAGAGGTGGCACAATGTTTTCAGAAGGGTCCAAAATCATTTATCGTTATAAACATAGAGCCACAAGCTCAATCATCCACAAAAGCAGTATAAAACACAATTATAGCTCAAAACCCAAATATATACACAAAACCATAGTCACAAAAGGTGGGACTCACCCCACCACAAATGAATACATTTGTCCTCAAATGCAAGCAAAATATATCCAAAAGTAAAAAAGTAAGACAAAGAGGGAGGTAAAGAGGGATCATGTCTACACAGTCGCTCCATCTGTCTGGGCATCAGTGCCCGGTGCATCACTCTGAACTTCGGCATCAGTGCTCGGAGTCGCATCAGATAGACCAGCTCCACTGGACCCACCCATGACGGTGTCTCTCAAAGATGTCTGGCGTGCAGTCTCGTACATGGTATCCTCCAGATCAGCCAAATCATCATAAACCTCATTATCGTGCACCTCTATCTACTCCTCATCGATCTTTGCCTGAGTCATCAGCTGCTATGCCATCCCTATGTACATCTCCGGTGGTAGCCGTAGGAATCTCAGGAGAATCCACATCATCATCAACCTCCAGTAATGAAGTGAAGTTGGTAGACTTTAGATAGTCTATGTTCTTCCTCAAATCTACTACTTCGGCTTTCAAAGCCGTCACCTAGGAGGTCCTCCCCTGCCTGCTCTCACAAGCCTTAACTCTCATGGTGAGAGTGTTAATAGAAGTCTGGAGGGGGTAAGTGCAGCAAGAATAACAACCTCAATTATTCATGGGACGGATCTCTCAAGTCGGGTTGCCCTCACATCAGCTGAATGGGCCAGGTGCCCCATCTTCAAGATCATCGACTGAGTAATCTTAGCTGGCTGGGAGGAGGTAGAGGTACCAGGTACCTATGAACAAGAATAAGGTGCAGATGTACCTGAAGGTCTGGAGGCCGGAGTAGGCAAATATGCCTCTGCAGGTATCAAATCAATATCCAACTCCGGGGATGTGTCCACTGGAGCTGCCCTCCTTCTGTCAGCCTCCTCTCGAGTGTACTTTGCCTCCATACTCTGGATGTCAGTAGAGAAAGATGGGGTAACCTCAATATCTCTCGTGTCGTATCAGGGCACTCCCGCCCGCCGGCACAACTCAGTGATCATGATCGAGAATGGCAGAGAAGTCTTCCTCTGCTTGGCCCTCATGGCCATCTCTTGCTCAATGAAAAAGCCTAGGTCAATGAGCCTTTTGGATATGATAGACCCAAGGCATGTTTCCTTAGGATGGCAGAGGATAGACTCGTTCTGGGATGGCATAATGGTGTTGCTGATAAAGTCAAACCAGAACCAGGCCGCAATACTCATGTCTCTCTTATCAATGGGGGATCCTACTTCGATCCACCTCAGGGCGGTATCAGAAATCAGAGGTGCTAGCCAGCCCTTTAACTCATCTAGTGACTGAGCGACACACAATCCATTGTAAGGACATGAAGAATGCAGAGCTCTGTCCAAAACAGTGTTAATGTACTCACTGCTACAACCAACTTCCTTACCCTGGCCCATGACCGACTTAACCGGTCTGAACTTTCTTGCCTTCTTCTTGCTCTTTGGGACCAAGTCACCATATGCTGCATAAAATTCCTGGACCCATGAAGGAATATAAGGGCCTCGGGGCCTAGTGAAATTCTCAAATCTATGGAAGTGAAGGGTGTCCCTCATATCAGAGTAATTTTCCTCAAGGCCTTCTGTCGATAGGAACTTCTCCTCAAGGGTGGTTTGCAAACCATCACCCTTTAACCTGTTTAGAAGCCTAGGAGGAGGGATGACTGGTGGCGCAGGAGCCACAAGAGGTGCCAGAGAAGGCACTGAGTCTGCTGGTGTGGGAACTAGATGGACTCTATCTAAGTTAGGGCTAGATCTAGCCCGAAGCTCAGCCTGCCGGGACTGTAAAGGCTGGTTGTCCTCAGTCTCAGATAAAGCAGCCTGGGATTCAACAGTTCTTCTCTCAGATGTGGGCCTCTTGCCCTTGCCCTTATCTCCTACTGGGAGCTCTTGCCTTCCTCTTTTGGGAGTATTTGATCCCCCTTTATTTATTGTGATACCTCGTGCTCTTTTCTGGGGTGGCATGTCCATGTTTTTCCTTACCATGTCTGCAAAGCATCAGGAAAAGTGTTAGACACAATTCGAATAAAAGCACAGAAAAGCAGTTGCAGACAGACTCGCCAAACCGGTTGGTGAGTCGCCGAATCGGTCGGTTAGTGGTCGAATCTATTTGGCGAGCCAGATCGGGCTCACCGAAAGGATTGACTCAAAATTCTCAGAAAAATTTGGGATGTCGGTGATGGAAAAATCTTTCAGTAAATCGCTGACAGCATTCGGCGAGCAATGGTTAGCCCACTGAAAGTTAGAGTACAAAAAGGCTCAGGGGTGTAGACAAAATGGCGATCAAGAAGACTTTCAGCGAGTCGCATAGTGTTATCGGCGACCTCAGGCTTTTTACCGAAAGTTATAGAACCAAACTACTCATTTAGCATGAAATTAAAGGCGAGATGGGGAACTTCGGTGAAGCGCCGAGTGGTTCAGCGAGCTCGACCCTGCTCGCCAAATGACCCAACGTGCCTACTTTCAACCTAATTTCTCAAATTCAACCCCGCAACCCCCAAAAACAAAATCAAAGCATGCACTTATCAAATTAGTCCTAGACCCATTACACCCATTACCCCGGGATACTCAGACTTCTCCAGGTATTGCCAAATTTGGCCATTTGATGACTTTTGCCCTTAAGAATGACGTCAACCGCTCTATCATTAGGCAAATTATGTCATTTGGAACAAACACGGGTTACTTAGACTTCACCTGACAAGACTGAACAACATGCAAGCACAACCCCACAAGATTTAACCAATTTTAAGGCACAAAAATATGGGAATTCAACATTATAAACACTACGGGCAAGATTTTTGAATTAACACAGGCACAAGCAAAAACAATTAAGATCAGAGAGGCCCAACACACATCACTAAGATAAGATCATTGCAAATGAGTACAAATTCTCAAAAATAAACTCGGGGTTCGAAAAAACAACCTTAGATGCCGATTAAAATACTTTATAATGCTAGGCGGCAAAGTAATCCACTCTGAAAACAATTCCAACGACTAAAACACTCTAAAATGCAAGTAATATATAAAATTAAAGTGTGGGTGTGAGTTTGGGAAGATTAAAAGTGAGGGAAAGTGAAAGAGTTTGAAGTTTAAACCTTTGGCCTTTTAAAAACCATCCAATTCTCGCCCATTCGACGACATTATTCACCGAGTTTTATAGGACCTCCAGTTAATGTGGGGGTCCAAACGGCGGACTAGATCGCGATTGCCAACCTAGTCGATGATTCGCCAAGTTGCTCCTGGGCTCGCCGAGTTTTACGTACTCCAATTTAAAATTGTCTTGAGTCCAACGGCGGTCTAGGTCGGGCTGGCCAACCTCTTCGGCGATTCGCCGACTGGACTATCAGATCACCAACCTGCACTTTTCAAACACTTTCCATACTTTGTCCTGCACAATCAACACACCATTATTTCTAAAACAAAACAAAAGCAATAAAGGGTCTTGGATTGCCTCCCAAGCAGCGCCTTAGTTAATGTCGCGGCACGACGCAAGTCCACACTCAAACCTAATTCTTGGGGTTGGACATAGTGTCACTAGGCAAACCCCCTTGCTGTCTCGGGTTCAAATGATCTTCATGAGCCAAACCACTGAACAACCCCTTCAATTGCAAGAGCTGTAACATAGTACTTGTGATGTGGAACACCGCAATCCATTTGGACGGAGATAAGCGAATGGAACCAATACCACCCATAAGATGAGGATCGTTAGCATTAGGCTCATTGACATCGTTGAGGTTACCGATGTCATCTTGATTGCCTACTTGGCTGCCATTGCTGCCGTTCACACTCATACTTCTGTTTCAAAAACACAAATGATGTACCGTGAGTTTTCGATACTATTGATGCGTTTCTCTTAGGATTTGTGAATGTCTAGGGCATTTTTGTGTTAGTTTATGTGTTTTTTTTGCTGTAATTTCAGGAAGTAAACTCAGGCGCAAAATGATAAAAATGTAGCTGAAGCAAGTGCTGAAAAAGAGTACCTACGGACCATAGGATGACCAGGTATGGCAAGATTGAAGCTCATGGAAATCTGACCAAGTGTGGAACCACGGTGGGGACTGACAGACCGTCGCATGATTTACGGTCCGTCCTGCAGCTCCGTAGAAATGATCAGAGAAGTGGGTCCAGTACCTGAGTTGAAATAATCCAAGTATAGAGCGACAGAGGTTACTGACGGTTCGTCGTCTCACTGACGGACCGTGCTGCTGGTTCGTGGAAGTTGACTGAGAGAGGTGGATTTGTGAAGATTTCAAATCGGCTAAGTATGGAACCACGAAAGAGACCTACGGACCGTCATTCGACTTACGATCCGTAGGTCAGCCCTGCGGAATGGAGACGGGTCCTGCAGTTTTATTTCCTTATTGTGTTTCCCTTTTATTTTAGGATTTGTTTTCTATAAATAGGGTATGTAAACCTCTTTTTTGGGGGTTAGACCTTATTATTTTATTCTAGTTCTTGACTTGGGAGATTAACTTGCAACTTTAGCAATTATTAATTTCTTAAGATCATTTTGAAGATTTTGGAGTTGCAATACAAGTTGAATTTCTGGGTTTATTATTCTTCTTACGTAAGTTCATAATTCTTTCATCTAAAACATTGAATTGTGTTCATATGATTATGGGTAACTAAACTCCACAACTAGGGTTGTGGGAACCATGAGCGATTAACAAAGTATGAATAGTAACTAAGCAATTCTTGAATAGTGTTGTTGCATGCATTGATAATTCTTTCGTTTAGAAGTCTTTTTAAC
>JAJOOO010030481.1:0-12654 GCA_029582685.1 Solanum piurae
GGGTTTGTTATTCTCAATTATGTAAGTTCATAATTCTTTCATCTAAAACAATGAATTGTGTTCATATGATTATGGGTAACTAAACTCCACAACTAGGGTTGTGGGAACCATGAGCGATTAACAAAGTATGAATAGTAAATAAGAAATTATTGTATAGTGTTTTGCATGCATTGATAATTCTTTCGTTTAAAAGTCTTTTTAACGGTGCGCAACGTTAGAACTCGCCTTGTTGCTACTTGCCGGACCAAGGAAGTAATCAACAAGAGAAGAATTATCAACATAGATTAGTATGATACTATCTAATAGTCTAGTGTCGATTGGTGCGAAGTAATAACTATGCCAAACATCAATGTGATGTCTAATATGAGGTAAAGGTAAGGGTTAGTAAAGTATACACACGTAGCCGGAGCAAGGTGTGGGGTGAAATTCTCTAGATACCGGACCAAGGATTTAGAGATACCTAGCTTATCACTTTGCATGTAGTACACTAGGAAAAGATTGATATTACTAGGATTACTGCATTATGAGCTTGTGGGGAACACATATACCCTAGTTAATTCTCTCATCTTGATAACAACCAAATTTCACTTTTGTTTACTGATTACTTACTGAATTTTTACAATTTGTTTAACAAATCCCCCCCTTTAATTACTTGTTTCTGGAAGTAATTTGACTAAACAAATATAATTGTTGGTTACAGTCAAGTCTAAACCATTTTCCTTGTGGGATCGACCCCAACCTACAAGTTGGGTTCTTTACTTGATAAGGATCGCTTATGCTTCTTTAGGGAGGTGTAATTTGAGTGTATCAGTTAAGTACCACACACCTTTAACACACAATCAATATTTAAATTCCTAAATCACATAACTAAATTAACTTTTAAAAAATCTAGGGAATGAGCATATTAAAAAATAAATTCAGGTGAGAAGAATTTAGGAAAGAGGCACTTCATTTAAATTCAAGTGAAAAGAGTTTGTCATATCTTGAGAGTTGTGCAAACTCACATGACTAGTGTGTCGTGCATGCACATGTAACTTAAGAGTCAATCAATACGTTATGCCTTTAATGCTGGAAGCACTATTTAAATTCATAGACCACTTAACTAAATTCATGTGAAAAAAATATAGTCAATAGGCACATAAAAAATTGAATTTACATGAAAAGAATACGCCACATATGGAAAGACGTGCAAGAACACATAATTTAATAGTCATTCACTACCTCATGCACTTAATATCGCAATCAATATTTAAATTTTTAAAGAACATAACTAAATTTAAGTGAAAAAAATCTAGGAAATGGACACATTAAATATTTAATTCACGTGAAAAAAGTATAACACATCACGTAAATGTGTCGGTTCACATGTCTAGTGTGTTGAGCAGACACACACGAGTTAGGAATTGTTAAGTAACTCACATTTTTAATGCGCAATCACTATTTTAATTATTAAATAACATAACTTAACTTCACGTTAAAAATTGTAAAGGAATGTGTAATGAGTTTATTAAATCAGGAGAGTCGTCCATGCTCAAGTGACTAGTGTGTGATGCAGTGTCACGACCCAGGGGTACACCCTAGATGTAACATGTCGTATAGGAACCCAAGAGACCCCATACATGCCACTTAGTATACATAACATATCAAATAGAACATAAGAAGTAAAGACAACATTGCAAGTCCAAATATTTTATAAAACGAGAAGAGGAAGTCTAGACGCTTTGTCTTAATAGCCATCTAATACAATAGAATGAAATTGGGGCTAGCCCATACATCATATCCAAAACTAAAAACTAAGACAAACAGAAAAAATGTGACTCCATCCTCGAAGCATAAGGACTCACCAATGCTCGGGAAATCAACCAAGTCAACCACTAGCCACGAAACATAGAACCCTGAATATCGGACCCTATATTTAAGAAAAATGTAGGAAAGAGTATGCGTTAGTACAAAATAATGTACCAAGTATGATAGTCATGCATGAAACATTCAAATCATGCTAAAATGGGACATTTCATGACATGTAATTGACCAAGCTAAAACAAAATATAAGAAGGTTATAAAACATAATTCATAAAACATGGTGAATGCAAGCTAACATCTTTAAAACCTTTGAACACATATGAGATACTTCTTGAAGTAACCTTAACTCATTATTATTGTGGCAAGTAGCCTTAAACGACATAGAGACCATGTGAACTATAACATGATCCCTCGGTGTCTCCCACACTAAAAAGGGTTGTCCAACTTGCCATGGTAAGGTCCATAAACTTCTATCTTAAGTGGATCCACTAGCTAATGTATATCTAGACAATCATCCTATGGGGGCACACATGTAAGGGATAAGGAGATTTCTACTAGAAACCCGACCTCTACTAATAGGAGAGCTTCCATCTCAATATCCTCTCTGTGCTAACCATAAATCCCACGCAATAGTCATTTCTCACTTGTTCTCATTATCCATGGAAGGGCACGTCATCTTGCCAATCCAAGCTAAGTCATAAGACATCCATGGAAAGTTTTGATGCATTAACCAATCCAAGCTAGGTTTCATTAGGGTATCTCCTAATCTTTGATTCAATTAGGTGAGAAGATCTTTCTACCTTAGAATCCTTACAATGTGAGAAAAACTTTCACAATCATGCATTAATGTGTTTATGAGAAATCCTTTCAACAACACAAAAACAATCCTCATCATTGATACTTTACTCTCAAAGCATCCTTAAAAACATTTACATAATTCTCATAATAACATGCATAATTTCAGAATCTCCTTCTTCATAATTCAAAATCCACATCACGTCATCATAATTGGAAAACATGGGGATTACATGAGTTCATGGGGAAATCATCATAAAATCATAGTATTTCATCAACTAATGCATAATATAACATAATTCAATCATTTAAATAAACATTGAAGAGAACCCATGGCAATTGAAGAAAACCCTAACTCAGTTAGGGATTTCTACCTTTGAAAATAGGAGAATTTGGGAACTCCATGAATGGAAGGAATTCATGGATGAAAGCTATCATACCTCAAAGCCAAATGATTATCTTCAATGGTGAAAATGGAATCTTTCCTTGAAACCCTAGATTGAACCCTTCTTCTTCTTCAAGTTTCTAGAGAGAGAAATAATTTAGGGGAGAAGAACCCAATTTCTTTTGGTGAGTTTGAGAGAATGACTTGAATAGGTGAGTTTTGGGGTTAAAGTCACTTGTATATGGGTCCTAGGATTTGGAAAAATGACATAGCTTTGATTTAATTAAAACCGGAATAAACCCAAAAGCCCCTAAACTTACAGTTGACTGCCCCTCTTCACGTGAGGTACCACGACCCGTCAAGGACCACACGACCTATAGTGGCAGTCGTGGTCCTTGACCAGTGGCTTGTCTTGCCACTACTTAAACTCCCTCTTGACTACGACCAACTCCATGACTCGTAGTGGCTTTCCCGATCCATATATTGGCTCATGTGAAGGGTCAACACTTTTGTGAGCTACTGCCTCCCCTCTACAGCCATCACCACGGCTCGTTGCCTCTTCACGAGTCGTGTGGGTGCTTCTGCACGCATTAGTCGGGGCGTGTGCGCATCGACTGGGCAACATTGGTCGTGGCCTGCGCACATCGGCCAAGGGACGTCGACCAACGGTAGGTGGCATCAGCCAACGCCTTCACGCATCTGACATGTCATTTATGCATCGGGCAAGCGACGTCGAGCAATGACAGGTAGCATAAGCTAATACCTACATGCATCAACCGTGGCATGTGCGCATCAGCAGGGCGATATTGGCCGAGGACTGCGCACATCGGCTAGGCGACATCGGCCAACGGCAGGATACACCAGCCAAGGCATGTACGAATCTGACGTGGCATGTGCTTATCGGGCAAGCGACACCGGCCGTGCCCTGCGTGCATCGGCCAGGCGACATTCGACGTGGCCTGAGCATATCGGCCAACGGCAAGACGCATTAGCCAAGGCCTGCATTCTTCAGCCGTGGCGTGTGCGCATCAGATGGACGACATCGGTGGTGGCCTGCGCACATCATCCAGGCGACATCGGTCAATGTCAGGCATCATCAGCCAAGGCCTGCACGCATCTGATGTGGCATGTGCGCATTGGGCAATGACTTTGGCCAACAGAAGGGGTCATCAACCAAGGACTGAACGCATCAGCCGTGGCATGTGTGCATCGACTGGGTGACATCTGTCGTGGTCTGCGCGCATCATGCATGCGACAATGACCAACGACATACAACATTATCCAAGACCTGCACGCATCTAACGTGGCGTGTGCGCATCGAGAAAGTGACGTCCGCCATTGATAGGCAACATCAGCCAAGGCTTGCACGCATCAGATGTGGGTTATGAGAATAGGTTGGGCGACATCGTCTCTGGCCTGCGCGCATCGTCTAGGTGACATCTGATGTGGCTTTCGGGCATTGGCCAGGTGACATCGTCTTACTGTTGGAATAATTAGCAAAGGCCTGCACGCATCAGACATGGCGTGTGCGAATAGGTTGGGTGACATCGGCCGTGGCCTACATGTATCGTCAAGGTGATATCTGACGTGTCCTGTGTGCATCGGCCAGGCGACGTCGGCCAATGGTAGATAGCGTCAGCCAAGGCCTACACGCATTTGTCGTGGCATGTGTGCATCGGGCAAGCGACATCGGTCAACGACAAGCAGCATCAGCCAAGGCCTGCACATATCAGCCGTGGCGTGTGCGCATCGGTTGGGCGACATCGATCGTGGCTTGCGCACATCGTCCAGATGGCATCGGCCAACGGCATGCATCGTCATCCAAGACCTGCATGCATTCGACGTGTCCTGCGCACATCGGGCAAGTGACGTCGGCCAATGGCATAAAACATAAGTCAAGGCCTTCATGCATCAGCCGTGGCGTGTGCACATCAGATGGGCGACATCGTCCGTGACCAGCGCGAATCAGCCAAGAGAAGTCGGCCAATGTCACGCAGCATTAGCCAAGGCCTGCACGCATCTGACATGGCCTGTGCTCATCGGGCAAGCAACGTCGGCCAAAGGCAGGTAACATCAGCCAAGTCCTGCACTCATCAGTCATGGCGTGTGCGCATCGACTGGGCGACATCGGTCGTGGCCTGTGCATATCGGCCAGGGGACGTCGACCAATGGCATGTGGCATCAACTAAGGCCTGCACTCATCTGACATGGCCTGTGCGCATCGGGAAATTGACGTTGGCCAACGACAGCCAGCATCAACCAAGGCCTGCACGCATCAGATGTAGTGTGTGTGAATCGGTTGGGCGACTTCGGTCGTGGCCTGCGCGCAGCGGCTAGGTGACATCGTCACTGGTGTGCGATTATCGGCTAGGAGACGTCAGTCAATAGCAGGCAGAATCAGCCAAGGCCTGCACGCATCTGACGTGGCATGTGCTAATCGTGCAACCGACGTCAGTTAACGGCAGGCAGCATCAGCCAAGGCCTCCAAGCATCAGTCGTGGCGTGTACGCGTTGGAGAAGTAACATCGGTCGTGGCCTGCACGCATCGGCCAGACGACGTCGCCCAATGGCAGGCAGCATCAGCTAAGGCCTGCACGCATCTAACATGGCATGTGCGCATCGGGCAAGCGACTTCGACCTACGGAAAGGGGCATTAGCCAAGGATTGCACGCATCAGTCGTAGCGTGTGTGCATCGTGTGGGCGACATCGGCCGTGGTCTGGGAGCATCAGCCAGGCAACAGCGGCCAACGGCAGGCAGTTTCAGCCAAGGCCTGGACGTATCTGACGTGGCATGTGCGCATCAAGAAATTGATGTCAGCCAACGACAGGTAGCATCAACGAAGTCTTGCACTTACCAGACGTGGATTGTGCAAATCGGTTGGGCGACATTGACCGTGGCCTGAAGTTATCGGCTAGGCGACGTCGGCCAACGACAGGCATCATCAACCATGTCCTTCATGCATCTGACGTGGTATGTGCTCATCGGGCAAGTGACGTCGGCCAACGACTGGCAGCATCAGCCAAGGCCTTCACGCATCATCCATTGCGTGTGCAAATAAGCTGGGAAATATTGGTCGTGGTTTGCGCGCATCGGCCAAGTGACGTCGACCAACGGTAGGCATCATCAGTCAAGGCCTACAATCATCTGACGTGGCATATGCTCATCGGCCATGCAACATCGGAAAATGGAAGGCAACATCGCCAAGGCCTACACGCATCAGTCGTGGCGTGTGCGCATCAACAGGGCAACATTAGTTGTCGCCCGTACGCATCGGCCCGGTCATGTCGGTCAACGACAGGCAGCATCAGCCAATGCCTGCAAGCATCTGCCGTGGCATGTGCTTATCGGCCAGACGACCTCGGCCAATGGCGAGTAGCATCAGCCAAGGCCTGCACGTATCTGACGTAGCATGTGCTTATCGGAGAAGTGATGTCGTCCAAAGGTAAGCAGCATCAGCCAAGGCCCGCACGCATCAGCTGTGGGGTGTACGCATCGGTTGGGCGACATATGGTGTGGCCAACGCGCATCGGCCAGGCGTTGTCGACCAACAACACACAACATCAGCCAAGGTTTGCACGCATCTGACGTGGCATGTGCTTATCGGGCAAGCGACATCGGCAAATGGAAGGCAGTATCTCCCATGAACTGCACGCATCTGACATGGCATGTGTGCCTCGGGCAAGCGACGTCGGCTAACAGCAGGCAGCATCAACCAAGGCCTGCATACATCAGCCGTGGCGTGTGCGCTTCGGCTTTGCGACATCGGCATCGGCCAATGGCAGGAAGCTTTAGCCAAGACCTGCACGCCTCTGACGTGGCTTATGCACTTCGTCGGCCAATGGTACGCAGCATTAGCCAAGGCCTGCTCGCATGAGTCATGGCGTGTGCGCATCGGCTCAGTCACATCGTCTGTCCCCTGCCCTATAATTTTTTGCGTTAATTTTATATTTTTTCATATTTTTCCTATTCTTTATTAATTAATTACTCATTTTTTGGATTTACCAAAAATAATATAAAAACAAATTATGAAATTGTTGAATTTAAGGTTACCAGTCAATTTTTTTCTTCTTCATATTTTTCTCTATTTTTTATTATTTAATTACTCATTTTTGGGATTTACTAAAAATAATAAAAAAAATAATTTATGAAGTTGTTAATTTTTAAGGTTACTATATTTATTTGTGAATTTTTGGCGTTAATTTTATATTTTTTTCATATTTTTCCTTTATATATATAAAAGTTATTTGTGGAAGAAAATGTGTGTTTGTACCTTAGAACGTGCATATTTGGGTTGTATATGTTCATTACGATTCTATGGAAAAACTATGTCTACTTCTCTAAGTCATAATCCGCGCCACGGAATCCAGAGCTCCAAGTGGGCCACGCATCAGACGTGTCATGTCGGTGTCGGGCAAGTGACGTAGGCCAACGACAGGCGACATCAGCCAAGAACTGCACGCATCAGTCGTGGCATATGCGCATCTGGCAAGCGATGTCGGTCAACAGCAGGCAGCAGCCAAGGCCTGCACGCATCAACTGTGGCGTGTGTGCTTCGGTAGGGCGACATCGATCGTGGCCTGCACGTATCAGACAGGCGACATAGGTCTATGGTAGGCAACATCGGATAAGGCCTGCACGCATCTGATGTGGCATGTGCGCATCGGTAGACGACATGCTGCATCAGCCAAGGTCTGCAACGATCAGTCGTGGTGCGTACGCGTTGGCTAAGCAACATTGGCCATGGCCTGCACGCATCGGCCAGACGATGTCGCCCAACGGCAGGCAGCATCAGCCAAGGTATGCACGCATCTGACATGGCATGTGTGTATCAGTCAAGCGACTTCAGCCAACGGAAGGGGGCATCAGCCAAGGACTGCACGCATCAGCCGTGGCGTGTGTGCATCGGCTGGGCAACATCGGCCGTGGTTTGCGCGAATTTCCCAGGAGACGTCGGCCAATGTCACCCAACATGAGCCAAGGCCTGCACGCATCTGACGTGACTTGTGCGCATCGGGAAAGCGACTTTGGCCAAAGGAAGGTAGCATCAGCCAACTCGTACACGTATCAGTCGAAGAGTATGCGCATCGACTGGGCAACATCGTTCGTGCCATACGCACATTGGGCAAGCGACGTCGGCCAACGGCAGGAAGCATAACCAAAGGCCTTTATGCATCAGTCGTGGCGTGTGCGCATCTGATGGGCGACATCGGTTTTGGCCTGCACAAATCTGCCAGGAGACTTCGACCAATGTCACGCAGCATGAGCCAAGGCCTGCACGCATCTGACGTGGCTAGTGCACATCGGGGAAGCGACGTTGGCCAAAGGCAGGCAACATCAGCCAAGTCCTGCATGCATTGGTCAGGGCGTGTGCGTATTGACTGGGCAACATTGGTCGTGGCCTGCGCACATCGGCCAAGGGACGTCGATCAACGGTAGGTGGCATCAGCCAACGCCTGCACGCATCTGACGTGTCATTTATGCATCGGGCAAGCGACGTCGGGCAACGACAGGCAGCATAAGCCAATACCTACACGCATCAACCGTGGCATGTGCGCATCGGCAGGGCGACATTGGCCCTGAACTGCGCGCATTAGCTTGGCCACATCGGCCAACGACAGGCTGCACCAGCCAAGGCCTGTAAGAATCTGACGTGGCTTGTGCTTATCGGGCAAGCGACATTGGACGTGTCCTGCGCGCATCGGCCAGGTGACATTCGTTGTGGCCTGCGCATATCGGCCAACGACAAGACGCATTAGCCAAGGCCTTCATGCATCAGCCGTGGCGTGTGCGCATCAGATGGGCGACATCGGCGGTGGACTGTGCACATCATCTAGGCGACATTGCCTAATGGCAGGCATCATCAGCCAAGGGCTGCACGCATCTGATGTGGCATGTGCGTATCGGGCAACGACTTCGGCCAACAGAAGGGGTTATCAACCAAGGACTGAATGCATTAGCTGTGGCATGTGTGCATCGACTGGGTGATATCGGCCATGGTCTGCGCGCATCATGCAGGCGACGCTGACCAACGACAGACAACATCATCCAAGACTTGCGCGCATCTAACGTGGCGTGTGCGCATCGAGAAAGTGACGTCCGCCAACGATAGGCAACATCAGCCAAGGCCTGCACGCATCAGATGTGGCTTATGCAAATAGGTTGGGCTACATCGGCTGTGGCCTACGCGCATCGGCTAGGTGACATCTGATGTGGCCTTCGGGCATTGGCCAGGCGACATCGTCTTACTGTTGGAAGAATTAGCAAAGGCCTGCACGCATCAGACGTGGCGTGTGGGAATAGATTGGGTGACATTGGCCGTGGCCTGCACGTATCGTCAAGGTGAAATCTGACGTGTCCTCCGTGCATCATCCAGGCGACGTCGGCCAATGGTAGATAGCTTCAGCCAAGGCCTACACGCATTTGTCGTGCCATGTGTGCATCGGGCAAGCGTCATCGGTCAACGACAAGCAGCATCAGCCAAGGCCTGCACATATCAGCCGTGGCGTGTGCGCATCGGTTGGGCAACATCGATCGTGGCTTGAGCGCATCGGCCAGATTGCATCGGCCAACGGCATGCAACATCATCCAAGACCTGCATGCATTCGACGTGTCCTGTGCACATCGGGCAAGTGACGTCGGCCAATGGCATAAAGCATAAGTCAAGGCCTTCATGCATTAGCCGTGGCGTGTGCACATCAAATGGGCGACATCTGCCGTGACCAGCGCGAATCAGCCAGGAAAAGTCGGCCAATGTCACGCAGCATTAGCCAAGGCCTACACGCATCTGACATGGCCTGTGCTCATCGGGCAAGCAACGTCGGCCAAAGGCAGGTAACATCAGCCAAGTCCTGCACTCATCAGTCATGGCGTGTGCGCATCGACTGGGCGACATCGGTCGTGGCCTATGCATATCTGCCAGGGGACGTCGACCAACGGCATGTGGCATCAACTAAGGCCTGCACTCATCTGACATGGCATGTGCGCATCGGGAAATTGACGTTGGCCAACGACAGGCAGCATTAACCAAGGCCTGCACGCATCAGACGTAGCGTGTGTGAATTGGTTGGGTGACTTCGGTCGTGGCCTGTGCGCAGCGGCTAGGTGACATCGTCTGTGGTGTGCGATCATCGTCTAGGCGACGTCAGTCAATAGAAGGCAGAATCAGCCAAGGCCTGCACGCATCTGACGTGGCATGTGCTTATCGTGCAACCGTCGTCGGCTAACGACAGGCAGCATCAGCCAAGGCCTACACAGAACAGCCTTGGCGTGTGCACATCGATTCGGTGACATCGGTCGTGGCCAGCGCGCATCGGCCAGGCGACGTCGGCCTACCGCAGGCAGCAACCAAGGCTTCACGCATCAACTGTGGCGTGTGTGCATCGGTAGGGTGACATCGGCCATGGCCTGCGCACATCGGTTAAGCGATGTCGGTCAACGGCAGGCAACATCAGCCAAGGCCTGCATGCATCTGATGTGGCATGTTCGCATCGGGCAAGCGATGTCGGTAGACGACAGGCAACATCCGCCAAGGCCTGCAAGCATCAATCGTGGCGTGTACGCGTTGGATAAGAAACATCGGTCGTGGCCTGCACGCATCGGCCAGACGACGTCGGCCAATGGCAGGCAGCATCAGCTAAGGCCTGCACGCATCTGACATGGCATGTGCGCATCGGGCAAGCGACTTCGGCCTAGGAAAGGGGCATCAGCCAAGGATTGCATGTATCTGTCGTGGCGTGTGGGCATCGGCTGGGCGACATCGGCCGTGGTCTGGGAGCATCAGCCTGGCAACGGTGGCCAACGGTAGGTAGTTTCAGCCAAGGCCTGGATGTATCTGACGTGGCATGTGCGCATCGGGAAATTGACGTCAGCCAACGACTGGCAGCATCAGCGAAGTCTTGCACTTACCAGAAGTGGATGGTGCAAATTGGTTGGGCGACATCAGTTGTGGCCTGAAGTTATCGGCTAGTCGACGTCGGCCAACGGCAGGCAGCATCAACCATGTCCTTCATGCATCTGACGTGGTATGTGCGCATCGGGCAACTGACGTCGGCCAACGGAAGGGGTTATCAACCAAGTACTGCATGCATCAGCCGTGGTATGTGTGCATCGAATGGGAGACATCGGCCGTGGTTAGTGCGCATCGTCCAGGCGACGCTGGTCAACGGCAGCCAGCATCAGCCAAGGCCTGCACGCATCTAACCTGGAGTGAGCGCATCAGGAAAGTGACGTCCGCCAATGATAGGAAGCATCAGCCAAGGCCTGTACGCATCAGACGTGGCTTATGTGAATCGGTTGGGTGACATCGGCCATGTACTGCGTGCATCGGCTTTGTGACATAAGACGTGGCCTACAGGCATCGGCCCGGCAACGTTGGCCAATGACAGTTAGCATTCGCCATGTCCTGCACGCATCTGACATGGCATGTGCACCTCGGGCAAGCAACATTGGCCAATAACAAGCAACAAGCACCAACGCTTGCTCACATCAGGCATGGCATGTGCGCATCGACTGGGCGACATCGGTGTCGGCCAACGACAGGAAGCATCAGCCAAGGCCTGCACTCATCTGACGTGGCTTGTGCGCTTCGGGCAAGCGACATCGATCAATGGCATGCTACATCAGCCAAGGCCTGCAAGCATCAGTCGTGCCATGTGCGCATTGGCTGGGCGACATCGACCGTGGCGTGCGCACATCGGCCTGCCAACAACAAGGTGCATAAACCAAGGCCTGCACGCGTCTGACGTGGCATGGGTGCATCGGCCTAGAGACGTCAGCCAACAACCGGCAACATCAGCCAAGGCCTGCACGCATCAGTTGTGGCATGTGTGCATCGGCTAGGAGACATTGGCCGTCGCCTGAAGTTATTGGCTAGGCGACGTCGACCAACGACAGGCAGCATCAACCATGTCCTTCATGCATCTGACGTGGCATGTGCGCATCGGGCAAGTGACGTCGGCTAACGACTGGCAGCATCAGCCAAGGCCTTCACGCATCATCCGTTGCGTGTGCGAATCAGCTGGGAAACATTGGTCGTGGTTTGCGCGCATCGGCCAAGTGATGTCGACCAACGGTAGGCAACATCAGTGAAGGCCTGCATTCATCTGACGTGGCATATGCGCATCGACCATGCAACGTCGGACAATGGAAGTCAGCATCGCCAAGGCCTTCACGCATCAGTCATAGCGTATGCGCATCGGCAGAGCAACATCAGTTGTCGCCCGTACGCATCGGCCCGACGATGTCGGTCAACGGCAGGCAGCATCAGCCAATGCCTGCAAGCATCTGTCGTTGCATATGCCTATCGGCCAGGCGACCTCGGCCAACGGCAAGTAGCATCAGCCAAGGCCTGCACGCATCTGACTTAGCATGTGCTTATCGGGTGTCACGACCCGGGAGCACCCCGTAGTCGTAACCGGCGTACTCGACCTCGAAGAGGTCTAATACAAGCCTCTTAGCATTCATTCATTGCATAGACACTAAAACCATAAGGAATTTAAAACTTTCTTTACCAAGAAAACATTGCATAAAAAAATAGCAAGCGGAAGACTTTCTAGACTTTATACATGATGTCTCAAAACCATCTAATACTTTAGAGTACAAAATTCGTACACAACTTAAACAATACTAAAAAGACATAAAGGAACATATTGGGTATTGTCCTCGAATCTA
>JAJOOO010030482.1:0-17658 GCA_029582685.1 Solanum piurae
CTAGAATTGACGACTTGTTTGACCAACTTCAAGGGGCTAGTTACTTTTCCAAGATTGATCTACGTTCGGGCTATCACCAACTAAGGGTGAGAGGGGTTTTATTTCTGGAAGTCTTTCCCGATGACTTGCCCGACATTCCTCCCAAATGGGAATAGATTTTGGCATTGATCTTTTGCCGGATACACAATCTATCTCCATTCCTCCTTATAGAATGGCTCCGGCCGAGTTGAAAGAGTTAAAGGAGCAATTGAAGGATTTACTAGAGAAGGGTTTTATTCAACCGAGTATCTCTCCATAGGGTGCTCTGGTATTGTTTATTAGAAAGAAGGATGGGTCCCTTAGAATGTGTATCGACTACCGCCAATTGAACAAGGTGACCATAAAGAATAAGTATCCCCTTCCTAGAATTGACGACTTGTTTGACCAACTTCAAGGGGCTAGTTACTTTTCCAAGATTGATCTACGTTCGGGCTATCACCAACTAAGGGTGAGAGGGGTTTTATTTCTGGAAGTCTTTCCCGATGACTTGCCCGACATTCCTCCCAAATGGGAATAGATTTTGGCATTGATCTTTTGCCGGATACACAATCTATCTCCATTCCTCCTTATAGAATGGCTCCGGCCGAGTTGAAAGAGTTAAAGGAGCAATTGAAGGATTTACTAGAGAAGGGTTTTATTCAACCGAGTATCTCTCCATAGGGTGCTCTGGTATTGTTTATTAGAAAGAAGGATGGGTCCCTTAGAATGTGTATCGACTACCGCCAATTGAACAAGGTGACCATAAAGAATAAGTATCCCTTTCCTAGAATTGATGACTTTTTTGACCAACTTCAAGGGGCTAGTTACTTTTCCAAGATTGATCTACGTTCGGGCTATCACCAACTAAGGGTGAGAGGGGTTGGCATTCCCAAGACGGCCTTCCGAACAAGATATGGTCACTATGAATTCCTAGTAATGTCCTTTGGTCTAACTAATGCCCCGACGACATTCATGGATCTAATGAATAGGGTGTTTAGGCACTACCTTGATATGTTTGTGATGATATTCATCGATGAAATTTTGATCTATTCGAAGAGTAAAAATGAACACATGAACCATTTGAGGATTGTATTGCAAGTGCTTAAAGACCACAAATTAGATGCAAAGTTTAGTAAATGTGAGTTTTGTCTAAGCTTCGTAGCCTTTCTTGGTCATATTATGTCGAGAAAGGGTATTGAGGTAGATCTTAAGAAGACAGATGCGGTCAAGAGTTGGCCTAGACCTCTAACTCCTACTGATATTAAGAGATTTTTGGGTTTGGCCGGTTACTATAGGAGGTTTGTTGAGGGTTTTTCCTCCATTGATTCTCCGTTGACGACTTTGACTTAAAAGAAAGCTAAGTTTGAGTGGTTGGAGGCTTGTGAGAAAAGTTTTCAAGAGTTGAAAGATATAATTACTTCCGCTCCAGTGTTGACCTTACTAGAGGGTACCGATGGTTTTGTTGTGTATTGTGACGCCGCTAGAGTAGGGTTGGGATGTGTGCTTATGCAACATGGTAAAGTGATTGCCTATGCTTCAAGGAAACTCAAGATCCATGAAAAGAATTATCCGACCCATGATCTCGAATTAGTAGCGGTTGTGTTTCCTTTAAAAATATGGAGACATTTTCCATATGGGGTGCATGTTGACGTGTTCACCGATCACAAGAGTCTTCAATATGTGTTTAGTCAAAAGGACTTGAATCTCCGACAAAGAAGGTGGTTAGAACTCTTGAAGGATTATAACATGAGTGTCCTTTACCACCACGGCAAAGTTAATGTTGTAGTAGATGCTCTTAGTCGATTGTCCATGGAGAGTGTGGCTCATGTAGATGATGGAAAGAAAGAATTGGTTCGTGATGTGCATAGGTTGGCCCGGCTAGGTGTTCAACTAGTGGATTCCACCAAGGGTGGTGCCATGGTCCATAATGGTTCTGAATCATCCTTTGTGATGGATGTGAAGTCTAAGCAAGACCTTGATCCTATATTAGTTGAGTTGAGAGAATCGGTACTCAAGAAGTCCATAGAGGCTTTCTCCCAAGGGGGAGATGGGGTGCTAAGGTACCAAGGTCGGTTATGTGTTCCGTATGTTGATGGATTGAGAGGGAAAATTCTAGAAAAAGCTCATGGTTCACGGTATTCTATTCATCTGGGAGCCAGCAAGATGTACCGTGACCTACGGGAAGTCTATTGGTGGAATGGGATAAAGAAGGATATAGCGGGTTTTGTACCCAAGTGTTTGAATTGTCAACAAGTTAAGGCTAAGCACCAAAGGCCGGGAGGTTTGTCCCAATATATAGACCTTCCCACTTGGAAGTGGGAAGATGTGAATATGGATTTTATAGTGGGGTTGCCTTGTACTCGAAGGCAACATGATTCTATTTGGGTCATTATGGATAGAATGACGAAATCAGCCCATTTCATTCCCGTCAAGGTGTCTTTCTCGATGGAAGACTATGCCAAGTTGTATATAAAAGAGATAGTGAAGTTGCATGAGGTTCCTTTATCTATTATTTCAGATCGGTGTACTCAATTTACTTCACACTTTTGGAAGTCAGTCTAAAAAGGGCTTGGAACCAAGGTGAAGCTTAGTACCGATTTCCATCCTCAAACGGATGGTCAAGCAGAGCGCACCATTCAAACCATATAGGATATGTTAAGGGCATGTGTTATAGACTTCAAAGGTAATTGAGATGACCATCTAGCATTAATAGAGTTTGCCTACAACAATAGTTACCACTCAAGTATTGCCATGGCTCTTATTGAAGCACCGTATGGTAGGATATGTAGATCTACGGTTGGTTGGTTTAAAATAGGTGAAATTTCTCTAATTGGTCCCGAACTAATTTATGAGGCCATTGAGAAAGTCTGACACATTAGAGAGAGGTTGAGGATGACCCAAAGTCGGCAAAAGTCTTATGCTGATGTTAGAAGGAGGGATCTAGAATTTGAATTTAATGATTGGGTCTATTTGAAAATCTCACCTATGAAGGGTGTGATGAGGTTTGGCAAGAAAGGGAAGCTTAGTCCCCGATATGTAGGCCCATATCAAATCTTGAAATATGTTGCGAAAGTTGCCTATAAGTTAGACTTGCCAAATGAGTTGCCCTAGGTTCACCTGGTATTTTGTGTTTCTATGATTAAGAAGTGTATTGGTGATCCGGTATCCATCATCCCCTTAGAAGGGTTGGGAGTTGATGAGAGCCTTTCATATGAAGAGGTTTCGGTAGAAATCTTAGACCGGCAAGTAAAATGGTTGAGAAACAAGGAAATAGCTTCTATAAAGGTTTTATGGAGAAATCACTTATTTGAGGGTGCTACATGGGAGGCCGAGGTCGATATGAAGTCCCACTATCCTCATATTTTTCCTTCTACTCCTATCCAAGCTTGAGGTAATTAGTTTCTCTTGAGTTTGGTGTTTTGGGAGTCATGTGTGTGCTATGTGTTCTTCATGGTTATCTTATGATATGCATGTTCTTGTGAGAATTCATGTTTAGTCTAAAATGAGTTTTCATGATTTATATGTTCCTCGTGTTGTTGTGCAATTTAGTATGATGATTGCATATTTGACTTCATGAGATGATTTTATGAACATGCTTTGTTATGCTTCTGATGAAATGGCATGTTGGATCCATAATGTTGTGTTGAGCTTGTTTTAGTTAGAGAAGGTAGTTCCTCCTATGATTATGTGAAATGATGAGTTTTGTGCATAATGGGTTGTGGATGTAGCTCCTACTTCCTTGTGTTGCATTGATTATGTCTTGAGATGGAGTTGATGTTTCCTCATTTTAATTGTGCATCATCTTGATATTGCATGCATGATGGGCTCCTAGTCTTGAGTCTTACATTCTGTAGGGTGTCTAGATCGTCATTGGAGGATGAATGTTCCCAAGGAGGAGATAATGTAACACTCCAGAAACTAGTAGGCTAACCTAGAGCTAAACGTAAGGGTTAAAAATCATAAAATGACTCCTCATAGATTAGTAGACCATCTAGAGTTGAAATAAGGGCAACAAGAGTCAAAGCCAAAGGGCAAGTGCCAAGGCAAAGGGGCCAAGCCAAGGCTGCCCAACCTTGGAGCACACTGCCCCAACTTCACGGCCATCACTATTGCCAGTGGTCTTGACCACGGCTCATGGGAGGCCTCGTGGAGTTGCCTTGGCCAATGAGGAGTAGCCACAAAGTGGGCTAGCTACTGCCTCAAGGTCCACGAGAGGGACCACGACAGTGGTCTTGACCACGGCTCGTTGAGCCCCTCATGGGAATGCCTTGGGCAAATCAGCTTAAGGCCCCAAGTAGCATAGCTACTGACTCAAGGACCACATCCAGTGGTCTTGACGACGACTCGTGGAGCCCCTCATGGGAATGCCTTGGGCTTGTGAGCTTATGGCATCAAGTGCCTAGCTACTGCCCCAACTTCACGAGTGGGACCATGGATCATGGTCATGACCATGGCTTGTGGGGCCCCTCGTGGCACCTAGGTGTTGTCACTTAAGTGAGGGTCAAATAAGTAATTTCCTTTTTGAGTCCAATCACAGTGGGGTCGTTTTGGGGTCACTATATAAGTTGTTTTAAAGTCAAAATTCATTAAACTAAGTCATTTTTCATAAACACCCAAATCAAACCAAAAAGTTCATCTTCCTCACAATATTTCTCTCTCTAAACCTCCAAGAAGAAGAAGAGTAGAATTGGGGCTAGGGTTTGGTGAATTCAAGGCTTCTTCCTCAAAATCTTTGAAGATTCTTTATCAAGGCATGGTGGCTTTTCATCTATGGGTAGCTTCCACCCATAGAGTCCCTTGAAAACTAGATTTCAAAGCTTTCAATTTCCCCAAAAATCTAGGGTTTCAATATTCCTTTCGGAAACGTTTTCAGTGGTTGATTTGAGATGAAATCCCCCCAAGAACCCATGAATCCCATATATTTCTAAATTGTGATTTCATGATGTGGGTTGATTGATTATGGAAGCATGTGAATAGATTATGTCTATATTGATTGAGCTTATTGAATCATGATATTCTCCATATCTAATATAGAAATTCTAGATGTTTAGGCTAAATGTGATTCATGGTCCTTGAAGGGAAAATTATGAGGGTTTGTACATGTTTATGAGAATTGTGTACGACCATATGATTTACTTAGACAATGAAGATCTTATGACTATGATTGATGAGTCCACAATTTGGACTCATTTAGGGCTACATTTTGATAGAATTAGTGTCCTCAAATGCATATTTTGTCTAAATATCTGATGAAAATCCTTAAGTTTCAGGTATTTGGAGTTTAAGACAATGCATGGACACTACTTGGCAAGAAGCAATAAGGCAGCTGAAAAGAACGTAGAAATGAAGGCCTGAAGATCGTCGAGCCCAGTTGGCGAGTGGCTGATCGATCTGGAGATCGCCTTTTGTTCCAGTGCGCTGGGCCCTGAAGGAAAAGGTCAAGTTGGCAATGCAATGGAGCAGTTGGTGTGTTGCCGAACAGTTCCGCGAAGCAGTACCATAACGCCCACCGACTCAAAATGCGGAGAGGCTAAAGGCTAAAGCAGGAACGCGAAGAAATCGACCAAACGGCGGATCGCCGAATGTATCGGCAATCCCGACTAACTTCACCGAAGGATCCTTCACAGAACATTTTCAAACACTATAAATACTTGTTTAATTCAAACACTATAAATACTTGTTTAAATTTCTAGCTTAGTATCATATCACTATTATTCTTAGAACTTTTTACAGTTTTTTAGAGAGTTTAAGTTTTAGAGGGTTTAGGTGAGTTTGTTCTAAGACCTTGAAGATTCAAAGGGTTTCAGCTCCAAGTAATTGGACTTGGGTCTCGAAGATTCTTCAATCTTGATGTGTTTTAAGACTTAATCCTTCATACCCAGTTGATGGAAACTGATATTGGTATAAATTTTTATCTCTTTTACATGTCTAGCTAAAACTCCAATTCTTGGGGTGTGATTTTGTGAATATGGGTTACATTTCTTCCTGGGTCCGGGAATTATATACAGCTTATGGGAAGTTGGTGCCCAAAAGCAAGAAGAAGGCAAACAAATTCAGACTGGTGAAGTCGGTCATGGTCAGAGACAAAAAAGTTGGGTGCGGAAGTGAATATATTAACATTGTTTTGAATAGACCACTACACTCTTCACTTCCTTATGAGGGGTTGCCCATTGCTCAATCCCTAGATGAATTTAAGGGTTGGTTGGCTCCTCTGATATTTAACACCACCCCGAGGTGGATGGATGCAGGAGCTCCTATTGAGAAGAGGGACCTAAGAATTGCTGCTAGGTTCTGGTTTGGCATTATCAGCAGCAGCATTATGCCATCCCAGAACGAGCCTATTTTGCTCCATCCGAAAGCAGCTTGCCTTGGCTCTATCATGTCTAGGAGACACATCGATCTAGGACTGCTGATTTCACAGGAGATGGCCATGAGAACCAAATAGAAGCAGAATTCTCTTTCATTCCCAGTCCTAATCACTGAGTTGTACCGGTGTGCTGGAGTACCTTGTGACACTACGAGGGATATTGAGGTCACCCCTTTATCCACCACTGACATCCAGCGTATTGAGACCGAGTACATACGAGAGGAGGCTAACAGGAGAAGAGCAGTTCCAACAGATATTTCTCTGGATGTTGACGTCGACTCGTTACCTGCAGAGGCATCGTTGCCTACTCCAGTCTCTGGGCCTTTAGGTACTCCCTCTCCTTCCTCTTCTTCATAGGTCCCAGGTGTTTCCTCCTCCTCCAGTCTGTCAGGATTACTCAGGCCATGATCCTGAAAATGGGGAATATGTCCTATTCAGCGGATGTGAGGGCGACTCGATTGGAGAGATCCATCCCTTGGATGATTGAGAGTGCTATCTTGGCGGCTCTGACCCCCCTTAGGGTATCTGTTGATGATATGGCTAATAGAGTCACTACTTGTGAGAGCAGACAAGGGAAGACATCCGAGGTTTCAGCTTTGAAAGTTGAAATAGTTTGGCTATTCAAACAAACCACACTTCATGAAAGTTATGGGCGAATTGAAAAAGAGGGATCATAATTGTTCATGTTTCTTCAAAGAAAAGGATAAGGCTCAAGAGGGTTCAAGCAAGATTCACACATCTCACAAGGTTGGCCACAATAGAGGCATATTTTCAAATTGTTTCACTCTTGAAAATTGTTGCCTAAGATCATTTCAAGTGCTTGCATCACTTAGTCAACCGGACCAACGGGGTAAATTCTAGGTGTCATCACACACAATGCTCAAAGTAATCTTATCACACAAGGCATTGGCACCAATATCAAACAAGACTCCACACTTTTTAGCTAGTGTGAAATGTTCATCACAAGAGACTCATTCGATAACCGGCTAGTCACAAGGATATGCATCTATGCAACTTCATTTGCCTCATCGTAGCCGTACATTCATTTCATTCAATTATGAGCACTATTCAAGTCATCGGTATTGATCATAATTGATACTCAAATTTGCACAAGAACAACCACAATCACACACAATAGAGGTCGTAAAAATTTTAAAATTAGGTTCGAAACCATTTCCATTCAAAACAAGAGACCACAAGCTCAAGCATCCACAATATTAAGATCAAAACACATATATAGATCGTTGTAGTACCTCGTATTCTAGTAAGCTAAGCTAGGGCTAAATGTGTGGGGGTAGCAAGCCATGAAAGAGGGAAAGGACCTATGAAACTTAGAAGTTTGTTGAGGATAACATGTGTTTACCTTTTCAACTTGGCGAAGTGGGGTTCCATTACCCAAGTGACTAGGAGATTATCCAAGTGGAATCCCATCGCCTAAGGGGCTTCCCCAAGGAGTCAAGATGCTGGAATTTCGGATGAGCCAGGTTGGGGCTCACCGACCAGTAGGCGCATCGCCAACCTTCCCCCTCAATCTCCCAAGTTGCCTGCTCCACCAAGGGGAGCTACTGGAATATTTAGCGGACCAAGGGTCCACTTGGCGAGCCAAAATGGGGCTGGCAAGTAGTTTAAGTTAGAATCTTAGGGTTTATTAGTTATTTATCCCTAAATTGATACTACATTGAACTATTCTTCCCTAGTAAAGTATATAAGCTTTTTAGAATCAAGTTTCCCTCAATTAACTCATTCTCCCTAGAATCCAAAGAAACCCAAAACCTCATCCTCTCCTAAAAAAATTCTCTCTCTAGAAAACTCAAGAAGAAGAAGAGAGGATCAAGCTAGGGAAAATCAAGACTCCATTGATTCAAGATTGCTAGGCTTTATATCCAAGGTATGTTAGCTTATTAATCTATGGGTTCCTCCACCCATAGAGCCCCTTAGATTTCCCCCAATTGTGAAGTTAAAAACCCAAATCTAGTTAGGGTTTCTTCCAACATTGTGGGTAGTGATGGGTATGATTCCAATTGAATAATGCCCAATTATGATTGATGTAGCATTGAATTGTGATATTATGATGAATTGATATGATTTCCATGGTTAACCCTAGTCTAATTGGAAGAATTGATATTATGTGGGTTTATGCCACGAAAGGTGAAATTGAAGGTTCATAGGTGATCTTCTAGAATTAATGCTATGAGTAGTAATTGTCTAAGACTAGAAACATATATACATGAATTGAACTAGAATAATGTGAATATGATAGGTCTTGATTAGTAAGGCTTGAGATTGAACTTACATGATGATTTATTATGAGAATCACCTAATAATGAAGAATGTGATTGAATGTCTTGTGATCTAGATTTGTACGATGATAGAATGAATTAAATCTTTGAGAGTAAGGCGTGTAGTCATGAATGTTGAATCACTATGGCTTTGAGAGTAAAGTTAATGTGATGAATAGAAGTCTAATAGGTAGAATTGTGGTGAAAGGCATAGACTCACCTAACCTACCTTATAAATGCTTGAAAGTATAAAGTGATAGAATCACTTGAACATGAATTGGTTGTCAAGGAAATCCTTCCATGAGATATGAATGTTAAGCAAGGCTTAATAGTAAAGTCTTGGGGTGTATGCTCTGCCCCAAGCGGATATTGACGATGGGATGGAGTGTCACACAAGAGAGGGTCCGGGCTCCAAGTTGAAAAGATAACCACATCTAGTTGATGTGAGGACTATCCAAGTTAAAAGGGGAACTCTTACGTAGTAGAGTGTGGGTTTTCCCAAAGTTAGGTCTTATGAGATAGAAGCCTTCACATAGTTGAGTGAAGTTTTCTAGTAGCAATATCCATATCCAATGAACTAACACATGCTTGAAGAAGTATCTCATAGTGTTCAAACGCATTAATGGTTTGGAAATGCTGAAAGAAGTATCTCCTAGGGTCCATCTTAATAATGAATCTAGACATGCTTAAAGAATTATCTCATAGGGTTCAACCTAATAATGAACTAAGATGTGCTTAAGGAAGTACCTCATAGTGTTCTATGGTTTACAGAGAGGGACTACTTTCTAACTAAGAAGTATGAGTGTGAGGACCTAAAGGTGGTACTTAGTATGAATGGTATTATGGGATGTCATTCATGCATTGCACAAGTAGGACTTAAGGTTATTCAAGAAAGTGTTCTCTTATATGATGTATGTTTTGATGGATTGTTGCTATAGTTTCCTTCCATGATATGATTGACTAAAGGTGATAGTTCCCTTGTCTATTTGAAGTAAGCGAAGAATGAGACCAAAGAAATGATAAGAATGCATATGGTCACTTCAAGGTTATGCTTAGTGTGGATAGTATTATGGGATGCTATTCATGCCTTGTACAAGTATGTTTTGAGGTTACTTGAGAATAGTCCTTTTATAATAAGAATGGCAAAGAGTTGAGTAAGGCTTATACAATGCATATGTTTGAGACTTCACTTATGATTATGATAGTGTCTCTTATGCTTATAGTTGATGTTTCATGAAGTATTTCATATGATTATGTCTTATGTTGACTAACCCTTATATTATGCTAGCTAACATATTTAGTACATTTTGTACTAACGCATACTTTGCTTACATTCTCATCAAATGTAGGGTTTGGAGATTGAGTTCCTATCTTGAAGCTAGGTTTCTAAGGAGCAAAGGAGTGAAGAATTGGTGAGTCCTCATAGCTTCGAGGACAAAACCCACTATGTCCTTTATGTCTTTTATTTTTATGTTGAGACTATTATTTGGGCTTTGTCCCAAGAATTTTATTCTGAAGTTGTAATAGATGGTTTGAGACAAAAGTGTAGTAAAGACTTCCGCATGAATTTTACGAAAAGACTTCGATTGTATGGATAAAAGTTTTTTAAATTTATGTACTTTCTATTATCTTATGTTATGATATGCTAAGGGATTGTATGAGACCCCTTCGGGGTCAAGTACGCCATGTTACATCTAGGGTGTACCCCTGGGTCGTGACAATCACAAACCCAATATTCACAATCAAAATATAATCACAAGAGGTAGATATGGAAATACCTCACCCCACCCACAAAATAAAAGCAGTTGTCCTCAAATGCAACTAAGCAAAAATAATCAATAAAAACAACAGAGAGGGAGGTAAAAATGTCATCCTACAAGGCAAAGCCTGGGGTGAAGTCTACATCTCAGTCACTCCATCTGTCTGGGCATCAATGTCTGGGGTCACAATCTGGGGCTGGGCATCAATGTCAGGTGTCGCATCTACCTTAGCTCCAATAGATCCTACCCTACAAGTATCTCTTAATGATTTCTGAATGACTGATTGTACTATCGCCTCCTCCAAATTAGGCAGGTCCTCATAAATGGTAGCCTCCTAAACATCGAGCTACTCTTCATCTATCTTAGCCTCTGACTCAGCAGCAGCCACATCCTCCATAGTATCATCTCTGATGGTAGCCAGAGGTATATCAGAACGGGCCGAAACATCTGCGCTCGGAAAATCAGGGACCTCAGCCGGCTCAAATAGTGAAGTGAAGTATGTGGACTTCAGATGGTCCACATCCTTCCTTAGCTCAGACACATCAGCTTTTAAAGTTGTCAGCTCAGTAGAAACATAATGCCCTCTTTCACAAACCTCAACTCTCACTGAGAGGGCATCAATGGAAACCCTGAGAGGATTCAACACAACAGTAATAGCTCCCTCGATCATCTAAGGCACCTCGACCTCTAATTGGGAAGCCCGCACATCGGTAGAATGGGCTAGGTGCCCCATGTTGAGGAACATGGCCTGAGTGATCGGAGTCCTCGAGGCAGTGGTACCAGCAGTAGCTCTAGGGAGCTGGGAGGCAGGATAAGAACTCGGGAACTGTGAAGGAGTAGAAGTAGATGTACCTGAAGTCCCGGAGGCCGGAGTAGGCAAGGCTGCCTCTGCAGGTAAAGAATCAATATCAACCTCTGGGGATGCCGTCACTGGAGCTTCTCTCCTCCTATCCACCTCGTCCCATGTGTACTCGACCTCTATGCACCAGATGTCGGTGGAGGATGTAGGTGTAACATCAACATCCCTCTTCTCGTCATGAGGAACTCCAGTCCGAAGACATAACTCTGTAATGAGTACTGGGAATGGAAGGGACGTCTTGCGCTGTTTGGCCCTCATGGCCATCTCCTGCTCTATAATCAACCCCAAGTTCAGCCTCTTCCTTTCTATGATCGATCTGAGATAGGCCGTCTTTGGGTGGCAGAGAATAGACTTATTCTGTGACGGCATGATAGAGTTGGTGATGAACCCAAACCAGTACTGAGTTGTTATGTTCAAGTCCTTCTTCTCAAAAGGAGCTCCGGCCTCAATCCACCTCGGGGTGGCGTCAGAAATAAGGGGAGCTATCCATCCCTTAAGGTCATCCAGATTTTGTGCCGTGATCATGATCTGGTACTTGTGCTCAAATCCTGCAACCCTGTCAAGTGCATTGTTGATATCATCGCTGTTGCATCTCATTGTCCTCCCTCGGACCATCACAGACTCTACCGGTCTAAAGTCACTGGCCTTCTTCTTCCCCTGGGGTACCAAATCACCATAGGCAGTATAAAATTCTCGGACCCAGGTGGGAATGTATGGGCCACGGTGCCTTGTCAAGAACTCAAACCTGTGGAACCGGAGAGTGTCCCACATTTAGGGTACGTGTCCACTACACAATCTGTGGACAATCGCTTCTCTTCTAGGATGGTCCTCAATTACTCAGCCTTTAACCGGTTGAGTAACCGGGGAGAAGGACCCTGAACAGGTGGTGTTGTAATCACCGTCTGTGCCGGAGCTGGCACTGAATCTGCAGCAGAAGGGGTCAGCTGCGGAATTCTAGACGGATCGTGATGAGCTTTTGCACGAATCTCTGCTCGTCGGGTCTGTAGTAATTGATCATCCTCAAGCTCAGAGAATGAAGCCTGAGAATCAAAGGACTCCCCATCACTGCTAGAGTTTTGCTTCGGTCTCTCAACTATGGGCGCATTGCCCTTGCCCTTGACTCCTTTCGGAGGTGACTTTTTGTTTTTTGCTTTGGAAATAGTTTCTCCCTCCATGATCACAATACCTCGTTCCCTTTTTCGTGGCGGCATACCACTATCATCCAAATTTGTTCTAGCCATATCTGCAAAACACATTCAAAGTGTTAGAAATCATTCAAGAAAATTGCAGGAATCAAGTTGCAGGAAGACTCGCCGAATTAGTCGATGAGTGGCTTCGGCGAGCCAGATAGGGATCACTGAAAGGACCAGGTCAAAAAACTTCCAGAATAAAGGCATGTTGGCGATGTTCAGAGTCCTTCGGCGAATTGCCGACACCAATCTTAGACTAGCCCGCCGAATATTACAGTGTGTTTTAAGGGTTAGGGCGCTGAAAGGGCGATCTAATGAACCTTTCGGCGAGTCGCCATGTGAACTCGGCAAACTCAGGGATCCCGCCAAAAGTCACAGAATCAACTAAGCCAAAACATGAAATTAAGGAAGGTCAAAGGGGGACTTTGGCGAACCGCCGAACCATTCAACGAGCTCGACGCAGCTCACCAAATGGCCCAACGTGCCAATTTTCAACCCTGTTTCCCAAAATCAAGCCCGCAGCCCCCGAATTTAAAATCAACATACACACCATAACAATTTGTGCCAGACCCATATGACCCATGTCTTCGGGGTACTCAGACTTCCCCCAATTTGGCCATAATTGGTCATTTGACAACTTTTACCCATAAGAATGACATCAAAAGCTCCATCATTGGGCAAATTATGTCATTTGGCACAATTTGAAGTTACTCAGATTTCACCCAACTAGACCCAACAGAAAAATGCCACAACCCAACAATTTAGGAATAATTTTATCGCACAAAACATGGAAAATCATTAATTTAAGCTTTTAGTCATAGGTACAAACACATTATGGTCAATCCGACACATAAAATACGATTTAAGGAATTACCCAACACATATCAACACACAATTACCTATTGCATTTTATTTTAACCACTAAACGGAAGTATTGGGTTTGAAAAATCAACCTGTATGCCGAATTGAGAAGTTAAAAAGCTAGGCGGCAAAGTATTCCAATTCCGAGCACGAGATAACACACAAAATGCACATAAAATAGCAAAATAAGGAAGATTTAAAATTTGGGTGAGAGTGCACTGGGTTAGAAATGAGAGAATATGAAAGATTTCAAAATTTTAAATTGTTTGGCCTTTAAAACCTTTCAGTTTATGGCCCTTTTGGTGGATTAAGTCATCCACACCTCTTCGGCGAGTCGCCGAATAGACTTTTGGTCCGCCAAACTACCCATTTTCCAACACTCTTCACTTTTCACCCTGCACAATCAACACCCATTATTTAAAATCAAACATAAAGCATTAAAAACTTGGGTTTCCTCCCAAGAAGCGCCTTAGTTAACATAGTGGTACAACGAAAGTACCCATTCAAGCTTCATTTTTGGGGTTTGTCAGTGTGTCACTAGGCAACCCCCCTTGTTGTCTTGGATTCAAATGTGAATAAATTTGACCCATTTGGGTCTCCAGCTGCTTTATAGACATATAATTAGAGGTTATAGTCTGATTAAGTGTAGAGACATCCTCTTTCATCTCTTTTAACACTTTGTCTGATCCCTCAACTTTGTTGAGAATGGGTGAAAGCATGTCTTTCGTATAGACACCTTCAGATTCTTTGGGCTTTTGATGCTTATGGGGAGGAACATACCTATCCTTCTCCCCCTCTCTTTCCTTCCAAGTGGTGTTGCGATCACGCCAATCTCTGTCACAGTCTCTCCAACCCTCATTTCTATTCCAACCTTGATTTCCACCCGATCTTGGGTATTTTTCACGATAATATCCTCCTTGATTGGCTAGGAAGTTCACTTCCTCATTGTACAACATTAACACTCTTTGTACCAACACCCATGACATTCGTTGCCAAGATATCCAGCTGGGTCATCATTTTTGCCATGTTTGGTATCTCTCTCAATCCTTTTCGATCTTTTATTTTGTCATTCTAAAATTTAGAAGAGAGACTTGATCCTCACGAGTGTACCATGCCCTATTGATCTTGGTCATGCAATCAAGGAGTTGGGATGCTACTTCATAGGGTTGTTGCATTATACCACTAGGAACAAGTTGATCAGCAACTCCTTTGGTCACTGAGTCAAGGCTCCTATAGAAGTACTGCAGCAACACATTATTTGGAAGTCCATGAGTAGGGCATTGCAGCAGTACATTATTTGGAAGTCCATGAGTAAGGCATTGCATCACCAACTTCTTAAATCTCAGTCACGTCTCATGTATAGGCTCACCTTCCAACAATTTGAAACCTTGGATACTATCCCTAAGAGTCTTCATCTTCGATGGTGGGTAGAATCGCACTTCAAATGCAGTAGTAAGCTCGTCCCAAGAAGTGATGGAATCTCTTGGCAACTCGGCCAACCACTTACTAGCCTCGCCCATCAGAGAAAATGGGAACAACCTGAGACGGACTGATTCTTGTGATATGCTCTTGAATGAGAATGGACCACATACGTCTACAAAGTTTCGAATATGCTCATGGGAATCCTCATGAGCCAGCCCCCCAAACAAACCCTTCAGGTGCAGGAGTTGAAGCATTGTGCTAGTGATGTGAAAAATAGCATTTCCTTCAGTTGGAGGTAGACGTATTGCCCCCACACCACCCAATGGAATTTGGTCATTGACATTAGGGTAATTTACATCATTGAGGTTTCCAACATCATCTTGGTGGCCCACATGGCTACCATTACTTCCGTTAACGCTCATCTCCTCCTCTGTTTACCACAAGCAACACAAAACCAAAACTAAAATAAGTAGATTCAACTATAACTAAAAAAGATCACAATTCAACTTCACTAAAAGAATTTTAAACAACACCATTCCCTGGCAGCGGCACCATTTTGATTAATGAGTAACGTCTATCAAATACACTTCATCCAATTCTAAGTGTAGACAGTCGTTAAGCAATATATAACCCAACAATTGAGTTGGGGTCAAAACCCGCAAGGAGCGGTACATGTTCAAATTCTATCAAGAAGTATGAATATGATCTAACTAGATATAACAATAGAAATTATTGAAAAAGACATGAAACAAAGTAAAAGGGTTGACATGAATTTCAGATGGGGGGTTTTGGTTTGCAATTATCAACTACAACGCAGTCACAAACAATTTTAAATAACAATAAGGAGAGGAATTCTCAGGATGTGATCGATTATAGGTAAAATTTGATATATAGGTAATTGAAACTACTAGTAAACAACTAAAAATTAGTGAGTAGGCTAGACTATAAGGGAGATAGCTTTCTCTCAAACAACTATCCTGAATCAGGTGATTTCATTCTAACATCAACAAGAATTGCCATGAAGAACAGCCCACACCTTATTTCATCCACTCTCTCTAGCTAGATGGGTAGGATTGGGTTTAGGATTCACTCTATCGAGCTAAACCCAGCTCAATCCAACACCTACAAATCATTAATCAATAATCTTAGTTCTAAAACCTCTCTCTCGAGCAAGCTAAGAACACAAGGATAGAACTGCATTTGCAACTACAATTCATAAATTAAACCATAATTAATGATTAAACCTAATTCAATATAGCATTTAAACTAGTGATTAATAATACCCAAAAACTAATTCAACCCATAATCACATGATCATACCCCAAGAATTGGGGTTTTAGCCACACATCATAAAAGAGAAAAAACGATTACCAAATCATTTAGCCATCAACTGGGTAAGAGTAATTTAATCTTTATAATTCTTCAATTTGCAGAAAATTCAAAAGCCACTTCCAAAATCTCCAAATTGAATCTCCAAAATCCTTTAAGTCTACTCACAAACTATGAAAAACAGAAAAGAGAAATATTCTAAACTAACTCAGCATACTATATTAACTATTCAAAATCTAATTTATAGTTGCATAAAATAAGCCACGAAGGGCCATTAGGCGAGTTAAGTCGGCTTTGTCGAACCACTCGGCGAACCGCCCATTGCTTTCTTCTATCGCCTTCTTTTCTTGGGTCTCAGTATCCTCAAGTCCTGTAACTTTGGGTGATCTCTCTTTGCATCGCGGAACTGCTCGGTGATTCACCAACTTCCCCTTTTCTATCGCCGAATTGGTTTCTTCCCTTAGGGCTGGCACACTGGAATTTTAGGCAGTAAAAGTAGCCACTCGCTGACACGCCAAGTGCTCTTGGCGATCCTCAGGCTTTCCTTTCTTCACCTCTTCAGTTTGTTTTGTTCTTTTTTGCTTGTTAGTGTCCTTGCTTTGCTCCTTAATCCATATACCTAAAAATTAAGGCTTTAACCTCAGTTTAAGGTACAAATTAAGCATTTGAAGACACTAAATCTATATAAACAAAGCCCCAAATGAATCCAAACCTCGGACTCATCAATCCTCCAGTTGTTATTAAACTCATAGTCTTTTATATATTCAGATCAGTATTTTGTATTCCCCAATTTTAGTTATAATTGCTTAAGCTTCCGTATAGTATACTTATTTGGCAATATTTTAGTAGGCTTATGATATGCCAGCTCAGGATTAACTTGGGATCACTCATGATCCTAGGTCTCATGTCTGCATCCTGGGTAGCTTCGAGGCGTGCCAAACTTGGTATCTGAGCATTAGGTTCAAGAGTCCTAGGATGTCTGAAAGCCGCACTAAGTAGAGTTTTTTTCATGGGTGTTAATTGAACCACATCTAATGAGAGGGAGGCTACGAAGTGTTTTAAGAAAAAATTCACTTTTTTGTTATTCTTATCGTGTGTTGGTATGATCTCTCTTTCTAATCCATTATTATGCATTTTTATATCATGCCTCGTCGTAGAGCTTAAGCAAGGAATGCTAATGCATGCAACGCTAACGCAACTTCTCCAGTCCTAAATCAGGAAGTTTTGAATGCTGAGTTTCGGAACGCCATTAACACTACAACAAATTTGATTATTAGCGACAAATAATTTTGTCACTAAAAACTCACATTTCGTCACAAAATTATTTTTGTGACGAAAAATAATTCGTCAGTCATTCGTCCCTAAAGCATGGGTCACTAAATGTATACAAAGACAATTTAGTGTTTCGTCACTAAATAGAAATGTATTAACTACGAAAATATTTTGTGTCCCAAAATGCTTCGTATTTATGACAAATTCGCTCGTCATAAAAATTATTAAAATTTGTAGGTAAAGATATATTTGTGTCACTAAATAGGTTATTATAGCCGACAAAAATGATGTGTCACTAACT
>JAJOOO010030483.1:0-12423 GCA_029582685.1 Solanum piurae
GCCGAGTCAAACTACCTCATATAAAATGGGACAGAGTGAGTATATATTTATCCAAGACAACTCTGCTACTATTGATTTTCCACTACATATATACATTGTTTTCTCTTTTTAGATATAAGTCTTCTAACAGGGTAATGAGTTTTTTTAGTCCTGTTTCAATTGTTCTATGACTGATATTGCTTAATAAAATTTACAATAGCTTTTCTGATTGTTTATGTACTATGAATTTGTGTCTATCGAGATGCATATGCCCTAAAAAAACTATATACTTTCAAACCGAAATAACCAAAAAAATTGAACCAAACCGAACCAAACCAACGGTTATTTTTTTGATTTGGTTTGGTTTGGTTTTAGAAATTTAAAAACCGATTAATTATGGTTTGTATTTGGTTTTAACCAATAACCGATCCAAACCGAACCATGAACACCCCTAGCCATCATCAATGGAAGAAGCTAAAACTTGGATATAATTGAAATAAAAAAAATAATTATACGGAGTATAGTTAAAATAAAGTTGGAAACCACTAAATACCTTCTTCTTCTTTTTTTGTCTGAAAGAACCAGTAAACTTGATAGTTGATGTAGAAGTATAATCAAACTCTTTTAATTAATGTTTTCTTGTGTGATTATTCAAATCTTACTATCCTCAAAACTGTTCATGTTGATCGAATTATATCCATGAGGTATGACTAGAATGGTGTAGCGATTAATAAAGTGAGTCGAACATCATAAGATTTCTCATTTAACAAAATACTTCTCATCTGTCAACCTGGTGGTATAACAATTATAATTTATTACTACTTGTTTGGTTTAGATATATTTCTATGTTATATGAGTTGTTCTTATGATAGAGTTGACTTTGTTCTTTGTCAAAAAAGTTTAATGTCATTGAAGTTAATACTCTTTCGGTCTCAATTTATGTAACACTTTTGAGATTTTTGAGATCACATTCTGTACAATTCATTTATGATATGCAGATATTTTCTTCTCTGTACTCGTGTGTTCTTCTCAGCATTTGAGCTGTTCATTGCTTCGTTTTAATAGTTTTCCAACAAAAATCTATGTTACTCGAACTCTCAAAAGATCTATTTTGTGTGTTGAAAAAAAGATGAAAATATTTATTGTATTTTGTATTGTAATTGTAATAAATAATAGAAGTGATGGCGTGGGACTAAGTTTTACTAGGACCAAGTACATGATTATCTCATCTATATACATAATCCACGTTGAAGATTCAAAAGGAGGGAATTTTTTAATACAAGTTGTAATTTTTTCATTTTTAATATTTAGAATCTCGAAAACTGCCGAAAAGTCTCACCTAATTAATCTTGTTTAATATCAATAATTTTGTTTATGATAACTTGTCGAGAATATAAAGAGAAAGAACCTTGTTGACTTTAACAATTTCACAGCAATGAACCATAATATTCTTCAATCTCTGCAACGTTTTGAAGATCAATGGGGTTTAGATATGCCGGAGAATTTAGAGGATGTAATCAAGTTCCTTAAAAGAGAGTTTACATTCCTTGATTTTTTTCTCAGCTTACAGAGCTTCTCAGATTTATCATACATGCTTGAAATCGTACACAACGTTCAAGCTCTGTTTCATGATGCTGCCGTTAACCTTAGAGAAATCAGCGATATCGATCATGTTGATCGCGTTACCAATCAATTGCAAGTCACCCTTCAGAAGACTAAATTGGAAATCAGATGTAAATACTTATTTCCAAAAGTCAACAAGGATGGTGTTACCCCCAAATTTGTAATCGATTTCATTGATACTGTTGTAGTGAATCTGGGTGATTTATTGAAGGTTTATTGTTCTAGTTCACTACTTTTTGTTCGTGGACCTAACAAAGAGATTGGCGATGTTTTTAAGGAGTTGAAGTTATTGAGAAATTTTGCATGCTTTGTTACGGACAGATTCATAGAACTGAAAAGCCAACCTATCAATTTCTTCATTCATGTTTTAGAGGTGACCAGTTACGCTGCAATGGTTGCCTGGTTGTATCTCCCAAACAATGACAACGAAAATCAGGAAACAAATGGTTTACTTTCTAATCATCTGAACATGAAGATTAAGCCCATTGACCCAAGCATCCGCAAGATCTATATTGATTTGCTGCAAGATCTACGATCAGAATGGCGTCCAATTATTCCAATTAATCATGTAGCTGATTATGTAGCTGGCTTTGTGGAGACTCTCCAACACAACTTGAAGGCACTATCGGTTAGTAATCCCAATACTCATCAAATAGCAGACCTTCAGAAGATGCTCAACCTCTTAATTGCTAATCTGTCCATACAAGATCTTGAATTTCACCTTAAAGATATCGACACTGTGATGATTGATTCCGGAATACTTGATTACTCGTTGTGTGAAAATGTGGTGTTAGGGGAAGTGACTATTGATTTACCAGTTATGATTGAGCATATCAAGATATTGATCTACCACATCATCCGGAAAGAGTTCCAATCTAATTTGCCAAGGATTCATGGAATAGGCTATCTTGATTTTGTCTTAAGTAATTTGAAGGAGTTTCAAGACCGTTATCCAAATTCACTTGCTTTTATGAAGACTCAACTTCAAATAATTCAAACAGAACTGGAGATGCAACCTTTTCTAAGGTTTGTTGTAGAACAACAATACGGTGTTCTAATGATTGGCAAAGCATATGAGGTAGAATATATCGTTGATGCTTGTGTGAGCAAAAGAGTTCCGGACTGGTGTCTCATGCTTTGGCTCTTGGACATTAACGCTGAGGTTGCAGAGATGCAACAAAAGAAACTGTTTAAGGTTGACTTAGTGTCACCTTATACCATTGATACTGATACTTCCAGTAAGTCGTCAGAACTGAAAAAAATGTCAGGGATCAAAGGAAAAATTATAGGTTTTAAAGATGAGATCAAAACATTAGTACACCGGCTAACACGACGATCCAAAGGGGTGGACATTATCTTCATTGTTGGTATGCCTGGAGCAGGAAAGACAACTTTGGCCAACAAACTCTATTCTTGTGATTCAGTTGTCTCTCACTTTGATATTCGTGCATATTGTCATGTGTCTCCAGTATATTCGAAGAGGCGCCTATTATTGTCTCTTCTGACGACGCTACATGTTTCTATTGATGAGACCTCTAAGACTCGTACATTAGAACATTCCCTTTCCAATTTTTTACATTCCAAGAGATATCTTATCCTCCTTGATGACATATGGGATTTCGAGGTGTGGGATGATTTAAATGATTGCTTCCCTGATGATGATAATGGAAGTAGAATTCTTCTTACAACGAGAAATTATGATGTTGCCTACTTTGTTAATTCAGTTGGTGAACCTCATCATCTTCGCTTGTTAACCTATGAAGAAAGTTGGGAGCTACTATGTATTGAAGTGTTTGGCAATGAAAGTTGTTCTCCTCTCCTTGAAAAAGTTGGGCAAGAAATAGCAAGAAAGTGCGGAGGTCTGCCTCTGTCAATTGTTTTGGTGGCCGGTATTCTGTCAAAGATGGAGAAGACCGAAGAATGTTGGAATCAAGTGGCTAAGGATTTAGGTTCCTACATTGCCAGTGACGCAAAGTCTATTATTGAACCAAGTTATCAGCATTTGCCCTATTATCTAAAGCCTTGCTTTCTATATTTTGGAACATTTTTAGGGGACAATGAAATCAATGTTTCAAAGTTAACATGGTTGTGGATTGGAGAAGGCTTTATTAAGGATATTGAAGGTACGAGTTTGCAGGACATAACGAGAAGTTACTTGGAGAATCTAATTAGAAGAAACCTAGTGATGAATGCTAAGAGGAGTTCTGATGGTAAGGTCAAAGCATGCCGCGTTCATGATCTATTGCTTGATTTCTGCAAGAAAAAAGCAGCGGAAGAGCACTTTTTATCATGGATAAAATGGTAAGAGATTAATTAATGGTGCTTTATTTGTTCAATCAATCAAGTATTTAAGTTGTATTTGAAAATGAGTTTATGATATATTATACTAATTGATACATACACAGGGACCAAAACGACAAATCTTTGTTAGGTATATCCTCTCGCAAGCAGCTCACTCAACGTCGTCTGGCCTTCTATTGTGAAGAGGAGAATATTGTAGAATGGAGTTCGATTCGCTGTCTTGTTGACTCTGTACTTTTCAGAAGAATAGATGTTTCTAGTCGCCAAGTCTCACAAATTTTTTACTACTTCAAGTTTCTTAAAGTGTTGAATTTGGAGTTCACTGTTATCAATTCTTTCCCAACGGTGCTAGTGTACTTGAGGTATTTTGCTGCACAAACTAATCAGAATTCAATTACATGGCTCATTGTCAATCTTTGGAACCTTGAAACGTTGATACTCAAGCCAACAAAAGGAAAGTTGAAACTACCCGTTACAATTATGAAGATGGTTAGATTGAGACATTTGTGCATCAATAATGCTTATTTCACTTTAAATGGTGAGGTAGGATTACTTGAGAAGTTGGAAGTTCTTTCCACTCCATGCTTTTCACGTGCAAAGGATATGGAATTGCTAGTGCAAAAAACACCGAATCTTCGGGAGCTGAGATGCTCATTTGTTGATTTTAGACAAGAATGTTTACCTTGCTTGGACTTCCTTGAGACGCTTGAGATTCATATAGCAGCAGATTCAACTGTAATTGGTCCATACATCTTCCCAGCAACGGTCAGAAATTTGACACTATCCAACTTTTTCCTGGGCAGTTGTCACCGATCTAACATATCAAAGCTTCCCAACCTTCGCGTGCTGAAACTGGTATCAATTTTCTTTGACAATGATGAGTGGGAAGTGAGAGATGACGAATTCTATAAACTCGAGGTCTTGAAGCTTGTAAAATGTGAATTTCTTGAAGAATGGAATGTCTCGAATGGTGCCTTTCGTATGCTTGAACATTTGGTTTTGTGCGAATGCCCATATCTTAAGGAGATCCCTTTTTGTTTTCGAAACAAGATTTTAAAGTCCGTCAAGGTAAAGTCGTGCAGCGAATATGTTGAGCGGTCAGCCACAGATATCAAACAATACCAGGAAGATTATTGTCGGGATTTCAGCCACAAGGAGTGGTGCAGCGAATCTATTGAGCAGTCATCACCCTTAGATATCAAACAATACCAGGAATATGGTTCTTGGGATTCCAAACTCGTATCTTCATCCCGAAGAAGAGCATCAGTAGCTTATCAGGTACGCTACTGAGAAAATGCAATTACATGTCACTCTCATTTCTATTTTAAATTGGGGTAGGGGTAGGGGTAGGGGAAGGGAAAATAGGGAGGAGATTACAATGTAGGGAATGAAATTCCTTATGTCACTCTCATTTACTCGTCTTTTTAAATTTTCATTTACCTTGTATTTAAAATAGACATAATACATAAACATGACCCTTAACTTGACTTCAACGGATAACTATACCCTCAATATGCTTCGATGGTTAGAAAGACTATGCAAAAAATACATTTATAAAAATATTACGTTGCCCATCTATTTAGAGATTTTCTTTAATAAAATATTCAGTAGGTATGTACGTTATATATAATGCAATTCACATTTTATACAATGTACATAAATTCTAGAAATTTAGTAAAATTACGTGGGTGTTTGGTTATGAAAATAAATAAATAAATTACTTTATTTGAAAATTTGAAATTGGAGTTGTTTTTTTTACCATACTTTTTGTAATGAATATTTAATATTTGAATATATTTTGTCTATTATACCCTCAATTTTGGTACCATGAATTTCTTAAAAAAAAACATAGAGAAAAGAATGAATCTTGCAACTTTTTGAATAATACATTGATGTTTTTTGTTTACTTGTATAATACAAGGATGTACTTTAAATTTAAGTATTAATTCAAGAATGATTTCAACCGAAAGCTTTAATCAAACACAACTTAATTTTTTTCCCATCTTTTACCTTCCTTCATTGTTTCCTTCTTCTTTTGCTATTGACTTTATTTATGAAAAAACACATAAATATTTTTTTTAAAAATCCTTATTTAAAATACATAAATCTACTATTAATTACTCACAAAATGTAGTTTTTACTTACAAACACAACAATTTGAGTGGAACTTTTTTTTTTTTTTTTTGCTTATTTTTTGGATTTGGTGCTAATATTTTGGGAGTGAAAAGTTATTATCTAATTATTAGGATTCCCATCATTAAACGTATTTCTTATTTGATACATTTACTATTGATTTTTTTCCCCCTCTCTCTCTTCAATTTTCGTTTCAATTTTCTATTAAATGGTCATATGTCGGAGGTTTATTTGAATGATATTGATGGAATTCAGAGGAACAAGTAGAGTTCAAGTTTGAAGATAAATCTCTGAATGAGTTGAAGGATGACTATAGTGTGTCAATCTGGCCGAGATGAAGAAGGTAGTGGTTCAACATGAAGACGGATATTTGATTCTCATGAATCATGAGAATGATGACGATTATTTCTTACTCTAGATAGAAATTTTGTTATCTAATGTCTGAATCTTTTCATAGAACTATTATATTACATCGTGTATTGATTATTATATACTCGCAATGAGTGATCATAATCCGTAATGGATACAATAAATTATTCGTTTAACATTTATATAAAATTGTTAACTTAACAGAATTGTGTATCAATGATATTATTATTTTTTAAATTGTATTCTTTATGTACAATTTTGTTCCATATTTATGATCCTATTTGAAAGGAATACCAATTTATATATCAGTTTATTTTCAATTTAATTATTTAAGTGATTTTGTTGGGAAAAAAATAGTATAAAGCATAGAAACCTCAATAATTTTGGCGCTAATTACATTCTATCCCAAAAGTTTCTCAAATTACAATAATTTCAAAATTTTAGAACTCGCGAATACATTGCTCCTTTGTCCGATACATAGCAAACAATACATAAGTTATGTATCTGATACATAATTATAAACCAGATTCATAATGATTTAGGTTTGAAATAATTGAGGTTATGTATCAACAATAACATTTGTACTAGATACATTGTACACAAACAAAGTTAAAGGAAACAAATAGTAAGATGAATTGATTGAGGTTAAGTTGGTATTACACTTTAAAAGATAATATTTATTTAACTTTATAAGGGTTTTTAATTATTAACGTATGGGACACACGCAACGTGCATGCCCAGAGACTAGTGTATTTGATAGACATGGAGTGGTGTAGCATGATGTTAAGAGAGAGAAGGAAAAGGAGGGATTTAGTAATTAATTCAAATGGTAGGGATTTTTAGAGATTGGCTATGATATTTGTTTTTTATTCCCAAGTAGGTCCCTCAACTAAATGATTCCTCCAAAGAACTTTCACTAAAATGAATTCTTTTTCTCAACATGTAAACCTAACGATCAAGATCCTTGACTGAAACCTCTTCGTAAGAGAGACTATCTTTTATACCAACACTCTCTAAAGGCACAACTGAAGTCAAATGACTAATGCACTTTTTCAACAAGTACACATGAAACACTAAGTGCATCGATGCTAACTCTGCAGGTAAATCCAATTCATAGGCCATACTGTCGAAATGCCTCACAATCTGGTAAAGACTTACATATCGTAGACTAAACTTCCCTTTCTTGTCAAACCTTATCACCCCTTTTATGGGTGGAATTTTCAGATATACCCAATCATCAATAGCAAACTCAAACTCTCTTCTTTTTACATCTACATAAGATTTACGTCTACTCTGAGCCGTTCTCAACCTATATCTATAATAAGTTGAACTTTCTTCATAGCCTCATGAACTGATTCAGGCCCTATCAAAGCCATTTCACCAATTTCAAACCATCCTATCGGAGATCTACACCTCTTACCATAGAGCGCCTCGAACAAAGTAATCTTAATACTAGAGTGGTAACTGTTGGAATATATGAGTCCACCTATGTAGATAGGATCAGGTCCTCAACACAGTTATAGTAATAAACAGTAAAGAACAAATACTGAAAGTAAAGATTGACAATCAACTTTACGTGGAAACCTCCTTGCTCAAGGGAGTAAAACCACGACATGTTCTCAACAAGACTTTTCAAACTGCTTCCACTAATCTTCTCCAAGCAAAAGTAAAAGTCAGTTTACAAAATGAGATTAGCCTGCTAATCTCCACACTAAGCAATACCTCCTATCACTTAGCTGAGCCAGAGAAGATACAACACTGCCCACTATACTAATCCTAACCGATTAATATAGACTTTAGAGTAAGAAACTAAGTTACCCTTAACCTAGTTCTTACAATGATTCACACAAGATTGAAACGTTTCTTTCACAAGTGAAACGAATCCTACAATATAAGAACAATTACAAGCAAACAAAGTAACAGCTAGTACATGAAGCACTTGAAGCAATCGATCAGGTCCTTGCTGTTTTGAAGCTTGAAATATCTCTCTTTTGAATGAATGAATCTTTTGTTGTTTGTAAGTTGAATATATTAGACACGAAGAATTATTGTCCAATGTACAAACAACCTCGTCGCTTCTGATTAGTGGAGTACTATGTAGCTTCACCAACTCTCTGATGCGGACAACTTTTACAGCTGTTCAGTACTTTGACCACTGGATGAGTATTCGTACTCTGCAGAGGACTAGGTCCCTGCACTTGTGAGGAGATCATCAAAACATCTAGGAACATAAGCACTTATCAATTTCCCCCTTTTTGATGATGACAAACAACCTGCATAGCTCCTCACGTGAGTGAACAAACATTCATTCAATAACTGGTGTTCCCCCTTAATATCCGAACGAATTGCAACAAAACTTCTTCCTTTTGACATAATTGAAAAGGTGAAGGAGTAAACATATCTAAGTTAAAACATAGGGCAAGTAAGAATCCAGGGCCACGGGCCACACAAAACATGCGTATGAAAGCAAAAAGAGACGATAAAAACAAACATAAACATGGCAAAGATAAGATTTGATCACAAATACTGACCACTGAAGCCAATCAAAACAAACACAAAGCCACAAGAGTATTAATATAAGTCTGATTAGACACAACAAAAGGGAAACATGACTCTTTTAGGACAGAGGGGGAGGAGGATTTAAGGTGCGCATTAGCAATATCCTCTCATTTGCACTCTCATGAGACTGAATGAGCTGCTTGTCTAGGGACTTAATTTCCTCACTGAGAGAGGCATTTGTCTTTAGCAGCATAATATTTTCATCCCTCAATGCTTGGAGCACCTGCTCGTGACCCTCACTAGTACCAGGTCCCCTTGAGATAAATTTCTGCAATTCGGACTTAAGCCTAGTGATCTCAACCTCCTTGTCGCTCAAAGTCTTGGTGAGATCAGTCACCTCCCTTTTAAGAGTGGCCTGTCGTTCCAGAACATCTGCTACCTGAGATCTGCCCCTAGCTAATCTCTCAATGCACTCACATTCCAGTAGAGTAGACATAGTGAACATCTGCTTTGTGGTACCAGTTACCACTTTTCCCAAAGGAACTTCAAAATGATTGAACACAAGATTTAACAGATACCCATATGAAATTTCGTGCTTGGCTTCTTTCCAAGTCATGACCCTGTGCATGTGTTCCAGCATAATGGCAGGTAGGTTGATCTCCTCAAGTTCATCAAGCTTCTCCATGAGAAAAAGGTCAGCAGCAGATGCCATTGTTCTCTTTTCAGTTCTGGGCACTAACACTTTGTTGATAAACTCAAAAAGTAACTGATATTCCCCTTTGAGAAACTTTTTTGGTAACCCTTCTCTTTTGACAGCTCCACGTTTTGTGGTAAGTTTAGTGAAGTCACTGGATGGTTTACAACCTTCAATCATTTGAATTGCTTCCACATGAACTCCTAAAATGATCCCCAAAATTTCTTCATCCAGACATATTTCGACATCCCTGACAATAGTCGTGATTCCACCACCTTTTAAAAGTTCCTTTTTGTAGAAAAATTCACGCACCTCAGGTTCGTGCAAGTACGAAAATGGTGTTTCAAAGAGATGGTTCCATACTTGAATGGATACAACATCAAAGAGATTTGACATGCCAAATTTGGTTAGAATGTCAGGGTCAAAGACTCCGCCATTTAAAACCTTTTGGTTCTCCATTGCCGTTATCCGAGGACCTGGTCCCTTTACGAGTTTTAATATTTCAGCCACATATTTTATAACTTTCTCCCTTTTCACAGGAGATTTCTTTGCAGCCTTCTGGAGTAGGAAATGAGAAGTTGAATGAACTAGGATTTTCAACTTCTTGGGAGATATGGATCTTTAAAGAAGAATTAGAGTTGGGCATTTTGAGAAAAAGAGAGAAAAGCTTTGGAGAGGGGATTAGTGAATTTCAACAAGAATTGTTTGATTAAATTTTGAAATTGATTCACAAAAAGAAGTAATATATAAAATCAAAAAGGTATCGGGTCCCCAACAGTAGCGACCTTTGGTTTAAAGGCTATAAAACGTTTGAAACTAACGAGATGAATGGGCAAGGGACACGTGGCAGTGATGTTGACAGTTAGACAGTGTAGCGTATGTGATACTAACCTTAAGAGGACCAAGTCCTCTTCTCAGTCTGAAACTCTACCCGTGTGATTAAATCTTCCCTTCAGCTAGACACACCATGAGTGTATACCTGCATTAAGGTACCAGAAGTGAATTCTTTTATGACAAACATTAAAACAAGTATAGATACCTTCCCTCCTCAACATAATCAATAAAAAGGATCTTTGTGCAAATTTTGTCAAGGAGTCTGGTAATTTTGTACATCCCTAGCCTCATCCTGTTTTAGATGAAGGATTTTTTACTTAATGGCTTCGTAAAGATATCAGCCAGCTGATGTTGACACCCAATTTTGATCATCCACGATAGGAATTAACTTTCGAGCTTCATTAATTTTAAACGATTTGAAATAATTAATTTTATAAAAATTCAAAATATGTTTCAAGATATTTTAAAGAATTTTATTCACTTTTATAATATTTCAAATATTTTAAATAATAAATATGTTTTATATTGTTATGTATGTAACTAATATATTTTACAAATACTTGAAAACTATCTTGAAAAGGTTTCATTCATTTTTAACGTTAAACATTTTACTAATCTAATTTAGTTTGAATTATAGGTATGTTTTTGAATTAATTAGTTTGATCAAGTTAATTATTTCATTTCGTTGAATTTAAGAAGCTTGTTAATTAATTAAATTTAAATTCATTAGCTAAATTCGGCTAAGTTTCAAATTCTATTTGGCACTTGCAATGGCAAAATTAACCACTTGCTATCCTAGCCTCTCAATTCTTTTGGACACAAAAATTGGACCATATTTTCAGCCTAGCTTGATTTCCAAATACACCAAAATCAACCCTTTCGTTCAGCCCACAACTAAAATATATGTATATATATATTACTCTTATTTAGAAGTGAGAGTTGGAAAGGACCAACACTGCATTATTTTATTGTACTAAAGGCAGTACTAATTGTACATTTTACAAAGGACCAACACTGCATCTGTACATTGTACTAATGGTAGTACTAAGTGTACATCAATAAATAAATACACTTTCTCTAGAACTTTCTTGCTCTATCTAACCAATTTCTAACCCTAATTTCTCGCCTCCTTGCTAAAGTCGCACTATTCTCTCAGCTCTTCCTTCTACTTCTGATGATCTCTTCAATGGCGAATCCGTCTGCTCCTTACTTTTTCCTCTTTGTCTACACACTTTAAATCTGTCTCTGAAGCTTTGCTGAAGATCTCTGTTTGTTTCGGACGAGCTGCGCAGGTACTTCTTCGTCTTTTAAGTTTCTGTTCTCCTTGGTAAAGTCCCTGTATTCTGTCAACTCTTCCTTCTACTTCTCACCTCTTCAATGGCGAATCCATCTGCTGCTTAGTGTTTTCTGTTTGTCTACAGAGTTAAAATCTGTCTCTGAAGCTTTGCTGAAGATCTCTGTTTGTTTCGGACGAGCTGCGCAGGTACTTCTTCGTCTTTTAAGTTTCTGTCCTCCTTGGTAAAGTCCCTGTATTCTGTCAACTCTTCCTTCTACTTCTCACCTCTTCAATGGCGAATCCATCTGCTGCTTAGTGTTTTCTGTTTGTCTACAGAGTTAAAATCTGTCTCTGAAGCTTTGCTGAAGATCTCTGTTTGTTTCGGACGAGCTGCGCAGGTACTTCTTCGTCTTTTAAGTTTCTGTCCTCCTTGGTAAAGTCCCTGTATTCTGTCAACTCTTCCTTCTACTTCTCACCTCTTCAATGGCGAATCCATCTGCTGCTTAGTGTTTTCTGTTTGTCTACAGAGTTAAAATCTGTCTCTGAAGCTTTGCTGAAGATCTCTGTTTGTTTCGGACGAGCTGCGCAGGTACTTCTTCGTCTTTTAAGTTTCTGTCCTCCTTGGTAAAGTCCCTGTATTCTGTCAACTCTTCCTTCTACTTCTCACCTCTTCAATGGCGAATCCATCTGCTGCTTAGTGTTTTCTGTTTGTCTA
>JAJOOO010030484.1:0-13878 GCA_029582685.1 Solanum piurae
ATATAAGTTCTACTAGTATTACTGATCCAGTAACCACATGAAGAAGTATTACCTAGGGTTAGAAAAAAATAAAACAAGATAGATGTAAGATTCAAATTTCTAACCTCACTCAGAGAGGTGCACTCAATCATCATTGCATTGTCTGATACGTCTAGTATGTATTCACACATCTATATTTAAATATTTTTTAAAAAATATAAGACTACTATATATCATTTTAGGAGGATAGCATGGGTTCACGTGAACTGGGTAACCCCCTCCTGCATACACCTCTACAAATGAAGTTGGGTAGCAATTAAAATAGTTGGTATTTTTTGTATTGCTCAGTTTTATATTAATTTCCATGAATTTAAATAGATCATCATGTTTTAATGTATGATTTAAGGTTGCAAACTTGAATCTCACTTATATTTTCATGTGGTGCTTGAAAAAGGTTACATGAAGTGAGTGGTTAGTTTGATACTTGCATATTAGCCTTTAATTATCAATTTTCCTGAAATAAGGAATTTGGATAAATGCTAGATTTGCTTGAAAAGAAGATCTATGCTAAGGCATTAGATTATTTTGCATGTTCTACATGGGAGGCTTTGAAAAGAGTTGTTATAATAAATAATGTTATTAAGAAATGCACTTTCGTATTTAAGATTGATCTAGCCTATCCGTGAGAGGTTAATATTATTGAGCAATCAAATTGACCCATATTCGAAATTGATACCCACTTCCATAGACTCATAAATTACTTCTCTACTTGCAAATCACTCGTGTTAACTCACTCTTGTCAAACAATTGGTTACTAAATCCTCTTAAATGATAATTTGAATAGTCTAGATTTATATTATGTTAAATGTTGGTTATCACCTCTCTACAAAAGATTATCTCACAATTTCACATCAAAATTTGAATTCTTACTTAGACCTCTCCTTATGGGATTCGACTCCAACCTTTGTTAGGTTCTTTATAATCGATGATAGCTTACTCATTGACTTATAAGATGAGTAGTTGAGCATTATCAGTCGTATGGAAAATAAACATCCAACTTATGAGGTCGGGGTCGAACCACAAGGATTGGTCTATGAGACTGTTCTTCTATCGATGTCACCACTCAAACAAGACAGAAAATTGAGATCTCAACAAACACACATATATATATGCATAGAGATTGGGGATTTCAATATCGAATAGGCAAAGATTCACCGAACAAGATTGGTTGATTCATGGATAATGTTAGGTCTAGACTACACTCGATATTCTCCTGAACTATCAAGCGTATGCCCCTTGTATTCTCCCAAACTCTAAGCCCCTTTTAAATAAACTACCAAACATTACTTGAGTAGCTAGACTATTCTTAGCTCATATCATTAAATATGAAACCACTTGAATTATTCCATCCCTGGCTCAAATTCATAGAGTAAATTTCATCAAATCCTCTCTATTGGGTGTTACCCAACTCCATTAAGATTTTCCAAGTCAAAATAGTATTAGAGATTCCAATAAATATCTGCACCCACTAATCTTAGTTTAAAACTTCAAGAAAACAATAGATCCATGTAATATAATCAATGTTATTGTCTGTTAATAAATACACATTTGAGTTTTACACCTCCATATAGAACACATTCCCTAGATAAGGATTTAGCTACTCATAAAAGATGAAATAGAGAAAATACCCATAAAGGAAAACTCCATTCCAAGTTAATTTGATAAACAAAACTTTAATTCCTAGATTGGATTGATACAAATATAGGGTTTCTTCCTTTACAATCTAGAAAGTTCTTACTACTTTTCATTCTACTATTCTATCTCCTAAAAAATTTCACATCATCAGATAACATATCATAAGTCTTACCCTAATTGGGTGAAAAATAAAGGTACATAATTGCATAGATTCCTATTTTATCCTTGGAACATTCCATGGGAAACACTATTTTCAAAAATTGTGTTTTTCCCTTCAGCTTCTATCTTTCGGACTTCCACTAGACCAGCAAGACAATAATCAGAGAAAGTGGAGCGCTAGTTGCCTCCTCGGGTCAACCTTCAACTTTTTTTCTCCTCATTTCTATTTCCATTTACTAGTATCTTTTGGGAGGAATGATGTTGTAAACGTGTAAAGCATGTGTTAGAAAGAGACTATATAAAGTTTGACTCTATCACACGACTAAGAGGAGACTATATAAAGCATGTGTTCTATGCACACATTTATTGATAAACTCGAAAATCAGCTTGTGAGGAGGCGTCTTTTGCCCTTTTAAAACACCTCTCCCTACAAAAACCTGACCCTGAGCAATTTTTTGAGTGAAGAAGCACTCATCGTCTTCACCTTTTGTATACTCTTCATATCTATAATCACAAACCCCCGAGTATCTGCCATATTTGAGTAGAACCAAACACAATAGGAACCTCCTTTACTGCTGAACAAACCACAATGACTAGATTTGTGTACAATAAGCTATAGACAATCAACTTCTCCACAATCACGAATCCTCTTTGTGAGGAAGCAACCACCTTCTTATTAATAAATAAACAACTATAAAAGTATTCATTCGGACAAAGAAAGATAAAAAAAATAAATCAACAAATTAATATTTTTCTGTTTCTTTGTAGCAAATCAAGAAGTGTGCTGCTAACACGAATATATAGAAAGAAAAAATAGAAAATGAATAAGAAGACTTATATAAGTGTAGTCGGTGTAGAGGTGCGGATTGGGGTCAAATTTAGTTGGTTCATAAAGTGTCCAGAAAACAAATGGGTCAAGATCCAACCTAATCCAAATTTGCTATGGTCAAAACGGGTTAAGTAATAATGGGTCAAGACCCAATTCAACCCAATTTTTACTATGTTTAATTATTTTATTTATTCTTTTAAACTTAGTACCTAATAAAATTATTTTCTTTATTATGACGATATATCACATATTAAATAATAATAAAATTTAAAAATATTTTGACAATTTCTCATGAGTCAATTTGGGTTACATATCAACTCAATTTTTAATGGGTTAAAATTGTTGGATCGAAATAGATTGAACTAATAAATGGGCGGGTTAATAATCCTCCCAAACTTAAATGGGTTGGACGAATTGGATGGATTGGATTTGATTTTCCCACCTTATATATAACAAATACAAAAACATAACTAAACTACAATACAAGGCTCCTGCTACGTTGGAATGATAATTCGATCCTGCTAAATTGGAATGATAATTCTCCCGACTCTATTTATTTTTCATTGTTTCAAGTTTCACAATTTGAGAAATTGTATAATGGTCTCAAACTGAGATATTACAATGAAACTAGCCAGGATAGAGGTTTCCTCCTTTTTTTTTCTTAACTGGAGAATTTGGTCGCGCTTCGAACAATCGTTATGGATAAAAAATTTATGATTAATTTAATATTTATTCTATTGTCTAATCGTAATATTATTACTTGTTTTAATAATATATGAAAATTGCTTTTAATTGATGAAAAAAATAAAGCTTAACAAATTTGACATCTAATAAATGATGGAGAATATATTATTTATCAAATAAGTTAAAATATATTTCCTAATAACAATTTTGTTTCATTTCTATTGAACATCTAATGAAGTCGATTATTTAATCTGCAATACATATTTCGGTGTATCTTTCTCTCTAAATGTCTAAAAAATATCTCATAATGTTAAATAGCGGTAAAATACTAAACAAATGCATCAACAAGTGATAGAGTACATTAAAAAGAAATTATCGAATAATGACATAATAATACCTTGACTATACTTTCTATCACTCTAAAAAAGAAACTTCACCCTTTTAATTTATTTATATCTTCTTATTTAGTAGAAGATCCATTAATTATGTAAGCTCCTCTACATTAATTTGTACAACCAGAGTCTAAGAATAAACACTAAATTTTAAATCAAAACTCAAAAAACATTGAAAAATGACAGAAAACATAATAGTAGAACAAAAAGTAAAACCAACAAGGGAAGCTTTTATAGGATAAAAAGAATTGAAATATGATGGTAACAATTATAATAGAATATTGATTTGTTTTTTTAAAAACCTTTTTAGCAAATGTTGACGGCGGAATCAAGTCTATAGTTAAGCCTCTCCCCAATTAGGTAAAAACGTGTTTTCTTTATTCGAATATATGCATTTGTCATTTTTCACTTGTGACTTAAATAAACATTTATGTTGACAATGTTATGATAAAGTATCAAAATTTATAACTAAAATATTAGTTAGGGATTATGAACTTGGGACTAAAACGAAAATCATGATGATTATTTATGAACATATGAATGTGTAAGTTAAAGGCATAAAATTAATGGATAATGTTAGAGTAGAAGCTATGAAAATGAAGTGGTGCGAACTATGGAGATGACTTTTAAATAAAATTTTAATAAAAAAATACACTTTAAAATAGATTGTTGCGTTATTATTATATATATTGAAATGGAGAAAAAACGATAAATGCAATTTGAGGCCATAAGGTGGCATATCACCTCATGTATACCTTCTTTATATTATATATAAATAGTTATTTTCAAATATTTGTCAATTAAAAAAAAAGAGAGAATTAATTATATGTCAACTTTGCTCTTAGAATATTATAGAATTAGGAGGCAAGATATATTAGTCAAATTACACTCCTACTTTTTTTTAAGAATTGTTGTAACACCACACAACTTCTAAGCGATTATTGGAACCATCCTTCGTATGAGTATAGGCCCAAACTCGTTGATTTTTTAAGTTGTACATATATGTTAAAATCATCTAATAAGTGAATTAAGTATGACGGCTCTCGTCGACCGGGATGGCATAGATCTTAGGTTGTAACTTGATCATGAGCGAATTTGTTGATGTTGCACCCATGAAGTATGGAAAGTGCCAAACATTGGGAACTACCCGGGGAGGAGTTAGGAACAGGAACAAGGAGAAGCGAGTAGCATGATGTTCACTTCTTAGTGCTTAGGCCACTACCTAAAAGTAAGCTTTTTGCTCTTTTCCTCTTACATAACAACGATGGAGGAGATAGTAAGCACGACTTTCTACGCAATGATTTCTTCTTCTCTTATGATTTCTCAAATTACAGGGGGGAGAACGGGCAGAGCTGCGGCTATCAGGAATGGGCGATAGCCTATGACTAAAAGCGCCGAACAGCACAAGCATTTGCTTGCTAATCTTTTACCTTTCGTCTGAATTTTTCCTACGCCAATGGCACCCTCCAATAAGTCTATTGGAATTGGCTCTGTATCAATGGAATCTCATCATCCATACATAACGAATTGATGTGGTATATTCATATCACAATATATGAACAGTTGTGGAAACAAGCCCCTATTCCTATCGGTTGAGTAGCCCAAGCTCCTTAAAGCGTATTGTCCCCTCTCCTGTGAAAGAAAGAAGTTGATGCTACCTTAAACACCAAGTCAATTCAAAGCATTTCTATCAACTAAGTTTTCATATGAGTTCATATAAGGGTCAAGTTCAAAAAACTATATCTCTCAGCATATAAAGAGTTAGGTGACCAATGACCTATAAAATTAAGGAATGTGAGTCTTCTTTTTAACGCCACCAAAATTTTATCAATCATAGTTCAGAGTAGATATTTATGGTTATTTTACTGAAACATGTTCGGACCGAAAAATTTGGCGATCACAATTGTCGATTCGGTGAATCACATAATGGTTTGCAGTATCACCAAAATTCATTGCCGAAATGGCCTAAAACCTTCAGAAACTGTTATTTTTTTTTGTATTTTCCTTGCCCTCTTATGTTCCTAGAGGGGAATTCTTGCCATTTCACCTTCAATTAAATTCTCTAAATCTATATTATAATCTAATAACATCCTTATATGTATAGAAACTCTCAATATCCCTAATTCTCCTACTCCCAATGATCGAGAACTTCAAGAAAGAGTTCTCTTCGATTTCGCAAGGTCTTAAGCCTTCAAGTTCAAGATTATATTCAAGAATTCTAAGGTTCCTCAATCGAGATTCTTCCCCGAATGTCATCTCAAAGTTATCCATAGAAGGGTTGTCAAGTTCAAGATATAAGGTTCCAAGTCCAAATCTTTTCTTTAATAATTCCTAAAAATTCAGATATGTAGGACTCCAATGAAGAATTCATTTCATCTTCATGTCCAAGTTTCCTCAGTTTATATGAATTAAATTTTATAGTTAGTGTTTATAAACTCACTTTCAACTTCACCGTTTTTATGATCAAATTATAAGATTTCTTGAATTACTTACTTATGATGAAGGATTTTGACTATTGTATTGCCTTTTTATGCTTACCAAGAGTTTTCATTATCATCCTTATTAGTTCTTGACATGATATTGTCTATTATTCTTGAAACTGATATTTAAAAGCATAGTACTAGAGTACTTATATTATTATGAAAGTTTATTTTGAGAATCTACCAATTTAGCATGTTCTAAAATAATTTCTCATGATTTGAAAGATATTGTGTAGAAGAAGATTTCAGCATATGATCTTAGAAAGAAAGATTTTTGCTTCGCTTCACATATTTGAGCATAGTATCACAACAAGATATGTTTAGAAGTGGTTTTTGAGAAAGAATCAGTATAAGCTTCTAGATAAGCTTAATAGATATGTTATGTGGTATATAATAGTATGTTTTGGGAGTAGTAGTTAGCAACGACTGAATGAGGATTCTAAATAGCCCAAGTTGAAGAACCACGTACCACTGTAGGATTATGCTACACTACTTTATTGGTTGACCATTTGGATCTGAGAGGCTCAGATTAGTGGACCCACATTAGATATATCGGTTCTTCACCCTAGAAATGTATAGGGCATCCCTCCCTGATTGGGATTGTAAGTTGGTACATCATGAGCTCACAAAGTGTATGTCGGTTATAAGAAAATCCCACTTAGACATTATATTTTTACATATATTTTTACAGTTCAAACATATATGATTATGTATATAGTCATAGATATGATGCCAGAAAACATGATTTTCACATGTGCATCCTCTGAGATACGACTTTGAAAAGTATGGTCTCCGATATATATATTTTCTTTCAGAAACATATATTTATGGTCTTTCACTACATTATTCCTCAGTTAGTATTTATATGTCACGATGATTTCTCAGTTCATGATGGAACCTACTACACCCACCACTAGGTAAGCCTAACCCTTAACCCGGAGTCATAAGAAACGAACTACCAAGCGGAAAACAACAACAAGAAGTAAGAGCTTAGAACAAAGCAGAGAAAGGATAATCAATAAAAACAATATAGAAACTATCCCAAGATCTGGCATCAGTCAGTGGTTGAGCATCTGATCCAAAATAGGAGTACAAGGTTTTTCCAAATACAAGAAGGGTACATGTTTTTTCTGAATACAATATAATGACTAATTAGAAAAAAGTTAGAAATCGGTAGCTCTAGACGCTTAATCTTTGAAACTCGAAGCTTGTCCGCATGACTCCAAATCAACAGCCATAACTCAACTTCAATCTACACGGAGCAGAAGTGTAGTATGAGTATCAAAAAATGGTACACAATAGGCAACAACCGACTAAGCTCAACAAATAACATAAGCATAAACAAAAAGTAATAAGGAAAGCCTAGCAAAAGTAACTAAATAGGAGATACTAAAGTAGACATGAAATAAAGAATAGAAATTGGAAACAAGGGGTAAGAACCCGAGTCAAGAATGTACCATGAACACAAGCCAACAACCTAATCGAAAGCAACTAAGATACCAAGTCAATTACCCAGGGCCAGGAGGGCTCACAACCATAATTCTACCTTTCAAGTCTATCGGTTAATAGTAAAACAATAACAGTGAATAGAATATAGTCAAACAATAAGGTAATCAGACCCCCATAAGTCTGGAAGGTACAAAAAGAGAACACAATCCGATCGGCCCCCATAAACCAGGGGGTGCAATCAGCAAAGTAGTATACTAGTGATAGGCAATGCATATGAATGAAGGGTGAGCAACAGAAGCATCAGTAATTATCCAAACTTCTAAACAGAGGTACCTACCTAAAACCATAAGCATCATCGTCGAATCGGAAGTAACGGCCTCGAACCGTGAGCATTAGCCTCAAATCGGAAGTTACAATCTCAAACCATGAGAATCAGCCTCAAATTGGAAGTAACAACCGCAAACCTTGAGCATCGGCCTTGAACAAGAAGTGACAACCTCGAACCGTGATTAACCAATAATGGGGCTCCCCAGCTAGCCAGTAAATTCTAGGGGTGCCAGCAATACCAAAAACATGGAAGAAAGGGCATCGATGCGTCGACTAGTAAAGTAAAAACTGAGCACATCCCAGATGCCTCTAATATCTCAAGTAAAAAAAGGGGCACGTCCCTGACGCCTCGTAATCTCAAAAATTAGTAAGCCAAGTGATTTTGTTGGTACGACTCATGTTAAAACTAGTTTAGAATAAAAATGGAGTAAAATAGTATGTCATCATGAACAATAAATATGCCAAAGCATGGGCCGGGATCGTACCACAAAATTTGTGAGAATGATCAAACAATGCAATGCATACCATCACTAACATTCAAATAAGGCACTCAAAATCAATTAATTATACAACCAACCAAACCATGCTACTAATGAGGAGAGTACTAACTTATGATCCAACTGGTCCTCGCATATGACCTCGTTCCCAACAATATAACCAAGATCAATAAAAGTATAAAGGTATACCTCTAAACGACAAAAGAAGGGACCAATGAAGAGGTCTCAAATCAATAAAAGAGGAAAAAATTCAAGGGATGACACCTTACCCAAATCATACCGCTCTAGCCCCTGACTGAGCATAGCTAGGACCAACCCACGACTATGACGAGCCATCTTGGCCAAAAGAACCAACATCAGGATTACAACCCAACACAAGCCCTATAGGGAGCAAATCATAACTACGAGGACGGTAAAACACAATCTAAATCATATAAGCTCTAACCTACTCTAAGGCCATAAAGTACCAATCCTTACAAGGGTAAACATGATCATCTACACCACAAGCAAAGCTACAAGCCTAAACTGAGTATCCCAACACCCACACTATGTCTAAGGCTCTTATGGAATCAAGAACAGATAGAATAATAAGTTGAAAGGTAAATACCAAACAATTACAATCCAAAATTACATGAAATCTATACTAGGCATTATTTAAGAAGCTCAATCAAGAAAGTAGACCGAAGCGTACCTCAAAGCCGACCATGAGTGCTCCAAATCCACTGCAAACGAGCTATCCACTTCTGAAACACCTCTGAAAACCTCAAAACTATCAAATTATTGATCATAATATCATTACGGACGTTTAGACACTGAATTTGCAACAATCAGAAATGGATCAAAAAGTTGGGTCAAAATGGGAATATGGGACCCATGCTGGGAATTCCAAAATTGAATCCATCTAAAGGTCCTTATCGACCAATCGATCTTGTACCCTGAAACGAGGCTCAATTCCTTGCCCAGAACAATCCAAACCACCACATGAAACAAATTCACCAATTGAAGAAAATAAAAGAGAGTTGGCAGCCCCTTCGGGGGTAGAATATACCTAAATGGAGAGCCCGTGAAAATTTCCCAAACAGTCCAACACACACTTATGAAGATTCCAGATGTCCACTACTTCGAATAACCTCAATCAGAGCACCCAAGCTCAAGATATCGCATTTTGAAAATGAGGGCTGAAGCTGAAAAATTTGGATCTAAATACCCAAAATTGGTCGCTAAAAGTCAAATCGGATCTCTAAAGGCCTAAATTTTGGTCGCTAAAAGCTTGCATCAGATATCAACACTTCAACTAGTTTTCTCAAACTTGAATTCTCTGACAGGGAGTCTGTGATTCGTTCGAAATCCCATGCGCACAAAAAAAATATGCTACCCCATCGAATTTGGTATTCTAGATTCAATGGAACCATAAAATTCGCCATTCTAGATTCAATGGATCAATCAAAACTTCCATCTGAAGTTGTTTTGATGAATAATGAGTCCCACTACAAAATTCCATTTTATAATAAAATAGAAAATCTACACCATGGATAAAAGGAAGTGAGAAAATTACACAAAAACTTGAAATTATTAAAACAAATGATTATAAAATAGAATTAATAATATTCTCAATAGATAAACTAAAAATTATCTAAGAACAGTTAGAACCACTATATAGTGAAAATCCCTTAAAAGGATGGGAGAAACACAAAACAAAAGTAAAAATAGACTTAATTGATGAAAATAGTATAATAACTCAAAAACCATTAAAATACAATTTCAATGATCTAAAAGAATTCAAAATGCATATAAAAGAATTATTAGAAAATAAATATATACAAGAAAGCAATAGTAAACATACAAGTCCAACATTTATAGTGAATAAACATAGTGAACAAAAACGAGGAAAGAGTAGAATGGTCATTGACTATAGAAATTTAAATGCAAAAACAAAAACATATAATTATCCAATACCAAATAAGATTTTAAAAATAAGACAAATCCAAGGATATAATTACTTTAGCAAATTTGATTGTAAATCAGGATTTTACCACCTTAAATTAGAAGAATAATCTAAAAAACTAACAGCATTCACAGTACCTCAAGGATTCTATGAATGGAACGAATTACCATTTGGATACAAAAACGCACCAGGAAGATACCAACATTTTATGGATAATTACTTTAACCAATTAGAAAACTGCATAATATACATATATGATATATTGTTATACTCAAGGACACAAGATGATCATATAAAATTATTAGAAAAATTCATACATATTATCACATATTCAGGGATAAGCTTAAGTAAGAAAAAAGCAGAAATAATGAAAACCCAAATAGAATTTCTAGGAATAAAAATAGATAAGAATGGTATAAAAATGCAGCCACACATAGTCCAAAAATTAATAAATTCTGATGAACAAATAGATACAAAAAATAAATTACAATCATCTTTAGGGTTAGTAAACCAAGTAAGAGAATATATATCAAAATTAGCTGAAAATTTAAAACCATTGCATAAAAAATTAAAGAAAGACGTAGAATATCACTTTGACAATAAAGATAAGGAACAAATACGAAAAATAAAATCATTATGCAGCAAGTTACCAAAGTTATGCTTCCCCGACGAAAACAATTTTTTTACCTATATAGTAGAATCAGATGTGAGCGAAATAAGTTACGGAGGAGTATTAAAATATAGATATGATAAAGAAAAAGTAGAACACCATTGCAGATATTATTCAGGCACATTTACAAATCCAGAAATAAAATGGGAAATAAATAGAAAGGAATTATATTCAATATATAAATGTTTATTAGCCTTTGAACCATACATTGTATATAAAAAATTTATTGTAAGAACAGATAATACACAGGTAAAATGGTGGATAACAAAAAAGGTACAAGACTCAGTCACAACTAAAGAAATATGGAGATTAGTATTAAATATATTGAATTTTACATTTACAATAGAAGTAATATGTACTAACAAGAATGTTATTGCAGATTACATATCAAGACAAAGCTACCCAAACTGAAAAAGAAAATACAAAAGAAGATATACTCAAAGTTATGACTATACTTTGTACAAAAGTGGACAATATAGACAAAGAGCTACAAACACTGAAAACAAGTCAGCAGCATGACTATAAAAATGTGGAGATAAGTCGATCAGAAGACTCTAAAACTCCAGAGATACAAGGTGACGTTGGGAAACACCTAAAAACCCATAACAATTATTTGTTACATGCAGCTACAGGGAGCACATCATCTACAACAAAAGAAGAAAAAGATATGTCAATACCAATATAAATAAAATATTTGAAAAACTATTTGTACCAAAAAACCAAAAAAGACCCATTATTCATACCACCACAACTAAATACCTACAAAGACAGTCTAGGACAAGACAAAAAGATCTACAACCATATAACTAGAGCCTATATAGAAAATATCCACAAAATATAGACCTTTTTAAATAAAAACCCCAGATCCAAAAATACCAAAAATCCACATGAAGACTATATTACCCAAAACCTACAAGGATATAATAAGTTGATTGCACAACCAAAAACAAGTACAAATCTAGTAGCAACTTGCTATAACTATGGATTATTAAATACAGTATATACCCAAACAAGAGACGAAATAGCAGCAATACCAGAGCTACACAAAGCATTTATGAACTATAAAAAGATAACAAAAGGAACACTGTTTTACATAAGATTCTATTCAGCCCCAGCAGAGATACTTTATGATGAGATTAAACCAATTATACAAGTCATAAAAATTGGGTTAACTAGAGAAATGATCATACCAGAAAAAATAGAAGTACAGGACGAAATACAAAAAGTGGAGATACCAGAGTTCTATGCAGGGAAAGGATTATTGGAATAACTACTATTTTAAACGAGCTAACAACCAATTATTTAAACGGAAATTCAGTATGGAGTTATTATTCAAGAGAGCAAACTATGACATATTCAAACTCAAGAGAGGTAATAGCAGTAGATATGGAAGAAATCAGACAATGGGTACTAAGTCTACTAAAACCGGAACAACAGCCAACTACAGGAGCAATACGGAAAAACTTTATTTCACCAGAGATAATGACAAGATATTTCAAGACTATTGGACACAGATATCCAGATCACCAATGTTCAAAATGTCAAGGAGAAGATAACGTAATTCCAGACGTCCAGCTGGAATAGAAAAGCTGGTAAAGAAGAGATAAAAAGCAAAAATAAATGGAATCGTTTGAAAAATATGTAAAGTTGTTTGGCATATTGTAAGTAAGTGGAATTGTAAAGTTTGGACAGATGTAAAGTTGTAAAGTTGTTTGGCATATTGTAAGTAAGTGGAATTCTAAAGTTAGGACAAATGTAAAGTTGTTTTGTGATATAAAGTAGGAATAGTACTTAGGTATAAAGTAGGAATAGTACTCTCCTGTTATTAGAAATAGGAAGCCATTTGGCATAGCTAAGGCAAGACTTTCTCGACGGAAAGCAAAGCCTTCTTGTACAACAAAAATACTCTCAATAAAAAGATAATATTTTAAAAGCAATATGGAGTAGAAAGATATTGAACAGGTGTATCTATTTATGATTATGCATAGCTAAATCCTTTAATTCCTGAATATCATAAAGCATGATTAAATAAGTTTATATTAGTTATTATATACTAGAATTATTTGAAGCATGCTCTCTAGTTTATTATCATGGGGAAAAAAGGGAAAACTTCCAGAACTATGCCATACTATAGTTGAAACCATAGGCGAGGAGAGCCGTGAGGGGAGTAAACAGAGTTGAGGCGCTGTTTAAGAAGAAATTACCTTTGAAAGTACGATGTTAATAGTGACAAAAAAACATGTTGAAAATAATCTAGTTTATAGTGATCTAATATAAATATTATTAGCATGCATTATGGTATAAGGGAATTACTGAATTAAATCAAGCATTAATAAAATAGAAATGATTACCTACTTACATGACGAAATGATATTGAATCATAAAATACTAATCTTATGTATACTGAACAAAATGAAAATTATTGAATTAAGAAGAATAATATGGGAAAAGATATTTTAATATGAAGATCTAGAGCTAATGAATCAAACCTGGTATGAGGTAGAACTACATGAACTAGATTCAGACCTGGAAAGATTTAATATTAACGATTTAGAACTAGATTCAGATTAATGATAAATTACGAATACTTACAATATTGACATGAAACTAATAAAGACATAATCCTGTTAGAAAATCTGATAAAAGAAAATGTAGAAATATATCAGAGAACCCAAGATATACAATACATAGAATATATTTTAGAAAATATCAAAGAAATAATTAGGATAATACTGCTAAGAGAAAATTATTTTATTAAAATAAACCATGTCT
>JAJOOO010030485.1:0-11840 GCA_029582685.1 Solanum piurae
GCTAGATCTAGTTGGGGCATGTCCCAACATTTCTAGACAGTTAGAGGCTATTTTCAGACATAGTTAGATTCAGCTTAGTATTGAGTTAATAACTTCTTTGTATTAAACTCATCAGTTTTTATATATCTCAGTTATAGTATATGGGTATTCCCCATCTTTTCATCTTAGTTGGCAATGCTTAGGTGGAAGGATTAGTCCCACATGGCTTGCCACGTCACTAATAATTTGGGGTGTTAACTCTTGATGGTATTTGTGGTCTCTTAGGATAATAGCAGGGGCATTTTTTATCCCAAAATGTAACGAAGGGTATAAGTGGTCTATTTCACATAGTTCAGGGGCAATTTTGACCCTTTTCCGTTAAATTTAAGATGATGAGAGAGCTATGTAGGTGCAGTGATTGATCTCCACTTTGTTGCTTATTTATTATGACCTTAAGAGAGATCAATTATGTTACAATCTCATATTCTTTCTTTGCTTTGCTAGCACTGGTAAATTGACTTAACCTCTTATTTGATAGATTTTACTTGAATCATTCTCTGGATAAGACAGTTGAATTTTGCTCATGTCATGAAGCCAAGTGAAGTGTAAGGGTGGCTTATGGATTTAAGTGAATGGTATTATGATAGTATTTCATTTTCAAACTATGAATAAGATGCAGTGTAATAGATTGTGGTACTTGTAGTATATTTTTTTTGCACTGTTTTCCACCTATACAACTTCTTAGATGTCTGTTGTAGTCATTGCCACTTTTTTTACTAACCATTAAATGTAAAAATCTATTGTTGGAGCACGGGCCATGCTCTTCTAGTGATAACCTATGATAGACCTGGTACTAATGATTGTGTATAAAAAAAATAATCACAAATTACAATTAAACCTCCAATTTATTGGTTCAAAAAATTGTTGAATTGAAGTGTTCCCATCTCAGATTCCATACAGATTTAACGACAAGAAATCGTGTAGCATATGGAAAGTCCAACTTCAAAAATTGACAAAGATCATCTATGTTACTGCTGGTTTCACAACTTAATAAATATATTTGATAAATTTGTTATTTGGACTCGTTGTGCCTATTTTTTCTTTTTCTCTAGAAGCACATAATACAATGGCTCAAGAGGTGTCACGAAACATGACTTTATCGAATAAATTTGATAAATATGTATATATAATTAAAAGACAATAAAAATGCTAGAATATATAATTTCTGATGAGATTATTTTCAAAATAGAAATTTAGTCCGAAAGTATAATATAGTATACGAGAAGGTGACATTGCTTGCTAAAAATTCTGTATATAAGAAAGAGATAGTAATAAATTGACAAAACACACTAAAAAGAGCAAGCAAAAAAAAGTGAAAAAAATAAATAAAAATAAGATAGATTATCGAGTTAACAACATTAAAATTCAATAGTTTTATTAAACTCGATAACTATGATTAAAATTGCATATTCTGCCTCTCCTTCATAGATCGCTTCGCACTAATCATCTTCTGTCTCTCCCGAGATAGCAACGCACGATCCTTCTTCTCTCTCTTCTTGTTCTCTTTCTCTTCAAGTTTCTCCTCTTCTTTATCCTTTCCCTCAAATACTTCTTCATCCCCAAAATCAATAAGGTTTACATCCCGAAAATCAACAAGTCGTCTTGCTGTTGTTGTTGACATGTTGTGTAATGGAAAAACACCCAACAATGACAAAGAAGAGTAATAAACTTAGATTGAAAATATGTAATAACGCATCCCTATTTATAATAATAAATACTAACAAACCAAATTAAATTAGAACTAGAACTTCTTAACAAATAAATTCTAATTAAACACAATTACCTAAATAGCATAAATAACAAATCCTAAACTGCCTGGAAATCCTATAATTTTTAATATGTGTTTTTTCCATGTTTCCCAAAAATTTTACTTTTGTTTTCTATTTTTGCAAAATGTTTGACGAATATTGTAAAAATTGTTGTCATAATTCTTTCTCGTTCAATCATTATCTCGGCTTTCAATATCAAGTCTATTTTATGCCATTTTCTCTTCTATGCATTTTTTCTCTATTATGGATTTCAATGTGGTTTTCATGCTCAAACTCTAGATTTCTATTTGTTTTTTTTTTAATGAAAATCTAGTACGATTTTTGCATGTTATTCTGTATTGCCTTCCAAGATAGGATGAATATTCCAAAAAAAAAAAAAGGGTAATAAACAATTCTAACATTTTTTATTTATTTATTTAAATGTAGCAATTGGGCCATTTTGTTATTATCAGAACGGAAAAGGGTCAAAATTGCCCCTGAACTATATGAAATAGACCACTTATACCCTTCGTTACATTTTGGGATAAAAAATGCCCCTCCTGTTATCCTAAGAGACCACAAATACCATCAAGAGTTAACACCCCAAATTTTTATTGACGTGGCAAGCCATGTGGGACTAATCCTTCCACCTAAGCATTGCCAACTAGGATTCACTACAAAAGAACTAGACCTTTAGCGGCGACAACAGTCGCCACAAAGGCCCAGAAAATCGTCACTAAAAGTTTTTAACATTAAATTCTAATTTTTTGTTTTTTTCTTCATTGTTTTTAAAAAACCAAAAATGATATTGATTAAGTAGGAGTTTAAAGACAGTGTATGTTTATTTTTATGTCATATGTAAATGTATAAAATGTACAATGATGCATTATATAGTAGGAGACTTGAATCGAGAAGTAATTTTGATTATTTTTCGTAATAATATTGGATGTTTTTAATATTGCTATTGCAAGTTATTTATTTTAGAAAATTAGGTCGCAAATCAAAAATTAATTATCATATTTTTTTGTTGAAAAAATAGGTTTTACTAGCGAATGGTTGTTGGAGCCTTAGTCACCACTAAAAATCACTCATAACCTTTAGTGGCAATATTTGGATTTTGTGGCGACTTTTTCGCCACTAAAAGTCAAGTTCTTTTGTAGTGAATCTTAGTTGGCAACACTTAGGTGGAGGGATTAGTCCCATGTGGCTTGCCACGTCACTAAAAAAATGGGGTGTTAACTCTTGAGGGTATTTGTGGTCTTCTGAGATAACTGCGGGGGTATTTTTTATCCCAAAATGTAATAGAGGGTATAAATGGTCTATTTCGCATAGTTCAGGGGCAATTTTGACCCTTTTCCGTTATCAGAAAAGGGACATAGTTTGAATAGGCCAGCCCAAAAGTGGCTGGCCCAGGAGCGAAATCAACGATTTATTATTTTTTACGTAACTTGTTTAACTCATAGTTATAATTTTTGTATAACTTATGTAAATCTCATAGTGTAATTACCTAAATTTTTCCCTCCAATATAGTGTAATAATTGTTCACGCATCGATACAATGACGACGCTTTCTGAATCTGAGATGCATTATATATTCACGTCGTGATGTGTAAAGGTGAAGGTCTTAAACTCACACATCATTAGAGGTGTTTATATTTACATATATTTAATTGAATTAGTATTATTATTATTATTATTATTTCCTTTTCTCGTTGTTGTTCTTTACTTCTTTCTTTTTTCATGATCAATCAATCATTAAAACTTTTAAAGTTTGATTGATTTAAAAAATTAGATGTACCCCAAACATGAATTATTTCAAGCGAATTATATATCAAAAGACTTAAAATATCGAAAAAATCTCATAGCTAAAATTTAAGACTGCTTAGAGGTGATATTGAGTTGATTGAGATTGAACAATCAGTTTATACTTCATGTATGATTAAACTATATTCTGCTTTTTAAGTCTATCATATTGCATAGGTAAGTTATATTGTATAGTCATTGTATATTTTCTATGACTTTTGACAAACTATAGTATATACTCATTATATACTTGCTATGACTTTTGGCTAGTTTTTTGTAAACAAAAATATATCTATATTTAATATAAATTATGAGCAACTTTCACATATAGCAAACATAAAAATCATATTTGTATGCTATAACTATAGTTTGCATAATTGCGCTCCATAACAAACATAAATATGTATATTTCACTATACATATACAAAAGAAAGCAATTGTATAATTTATTTCTGTTTCGGTATACATATACAAAATATCAATTATATAATCTGTGTTTGTATAAAGCGAGAAAGAGAGAAAGATAAAAGAAAACTAGGCAGGGGAAGATCATATTTATATGATCATAAGTGTATAGGACGAAAAATATATGCATTTGTATTTGTATATACAATTTTCTCTCACTTTATACAAACACAAACACAATGTATACATTTGTGTTTGTATAAAGTGAGAGAGGCGAGTGAGAGTGACGAGCGAGATCTGGGAGAGGGGAACAAATATATGTATATATATAATTTTCTCTTGCTTTATACAAACACAAACACATTTTATACATTTGTGTTTGTATAAAAATGAGAGAGGCAAGGGAGACTGCCAGCGAGAACGAGAGTGACGAGCGAGATTCACCAGGAGAGAGGTGAAATAACAACAGTTTGCTATGGGGTACAATAAAATCAAACTATGCTCATAGCATTTAATTTGAATTAATAGTTTGTTATTATATACAATTTCCCCATAAATTAATTATATATATATATATATTTGAAACTATCTTTTTTTTTGGGCCTGATCTTTCCTGGATTGTCAAACATGGGTCAAGCTTACTTTCAATCGGCCCACTTCAAAATCCCGCTTCTTTCCTTAAAATTATTACATTGTTGATTGACCGTTGGGCATAAACTTAAAAGTTTTTAACAGCCATTATTTAAAGTTGAAGGCACAAAATTTATATAAACTAAAAGTATTTCGATTATTTAAGTTTCAAATCTAAATAATTAAATGTGTGTGAATTTTCTATTTAAACTATCATTAATATTTTATCGAAAAAGTGTATGTTCACTTTTCCTATCTGAACGCATAATGATATTTCATGTAGGAAAGTGAACAAGTGATAGTTGAGTTGTATTTTGATTCAATAAAAAATTAATTAGTGATAATTCAGATTTCAGATAAAAAGATCACATCTTACAATTCATATATCAAACTCAAAAAACTTATATATATATATAACCATTCACTTTGAATATTCACGTGATCTTCTTTCTTTCGGAGCTACATCACGGTAAAAACTTACCCACATTCCGTAGATGCATCAAACTAATCATGATTAAATGTTTTTTTTAATTTTCATCTCCTATGATTAATTCACATGCTCTGTAAATAATATAGTGGACAACTATTGTTGAACGGAGTGAGTAGTTTCTAGTTAGATGTGTAGTTATTTTGAACCTAAGCAATATCCTCCGGAAGAAGATTTTCTACAAAACCCAAATTTTATAACTACAAGGAAAATTTCTTTACATATCTAAATAAAAATTGCTCAGCCAAGAGCGAGAAGTAAAAAAATATGATATACACAAAATTGCAATATACGCCGTTTGCTGTCAGTTAATTCAAAAGGCATCTCACTCAAGGATGAGTGATGTGTCTTGTGTTAGTTAAGTAAAATATTAAGTGATCCTTTTTATTCTTGTAGAAAAAAAGGTCTTTTTACTCCGGACTCAGCTTTAACATAAGATTGTAGATTCTCATATTTTCTTTATTCCTTTCTTTTTTAATTTCTTCATTTCGCTTAATGTTGTTATCATTTCAATTTTATAGAAATTAGTATATCTCCCAATTTTAGAAAGATGTAGAATGCATTTTATGAATGGTATTATGATACTTGAGGGAAAATTATGAACTCTCTTCTATTTGTTTTATATTTTTGAAAATTACATTTTCCTTAAAATCACGAAAAAAATGACAATCTTATTGATCCATACCAAGCTAAAGAGGGCATAAAGGAGAAATAACATGATTGTGCTTGTGAGACAATCGTTTTCCCAACTGGACAATTACTGTTGTTTATGTTTTTTTATTCCATGTTAATTGTTATTTCCTCCCTTTCAAAATAAATGTTTTTTTAAAAAATATATACGTCTTTTACAAATATTCTTTTATATTCTTTTTTTTGTGAAATAAAAGAAAATATTGTTTTAAATGCAAATGTTTTTTAAGATTATTATTTATCACATTACATATAAATGTTTCATGTTCTACAATTTTAATATTTAAATATAAAAATATAAGATGAACTTAATGCTCTTAATAAATATTAAATTTGTATGGAATATATTGTAATTTTTACTAAATTTAGAGAGTAGTTTTCTAAAATTAGTTGACTTAACTATGATTATGATATTTGTTAATATGATATAATCTTGACTTTAAACTTTAAATATAAGACACACCAAATCCAATATACTCATTAAAAAATAAGTTTAAAATATAAATTGAACATAACTTTTCATTTTTATCCTTTAGTTACTCTCAAATTATTCTTGAACATATAAGTAATTCAAAGTGAAATGTGCATATCAATCGCTAAAACTTCTAATTAGTAAAATAATTCAAAGTGAGATGTGCATATCAGACACAACACTTATATGTGTTGGTTTTGTTGGTTCTCTTTCTGAACTTTTAACCGCATTGCAACTGCTTTTCTGGCTTGCTCGTCTGAAACATACAGAGCCTCCGAAAGTTTTGCCAAATTATCATTGATGTGGACCTCTTGAAGTGCTCTGCCATCAGAGGCAATACGCCTATCAAGTGGGATTGTGTAACCTTTGGGATTCTTCCAGTTTGATATACAAGGGGGAATCTTCCAATCCTGTTGGTCCTTCACCGTGACGGGACGAGGAGGAGAATGCATAAGGGGCACAGGTGGGGAACCTAGGGACTTCTTGTGCTTGAACTTGGGTGGATCGATAGGGTCCACCGCCAGCATGCCCAACATCATAGTAATCCTCTCTTGGGAATTATTAGGCTGGTACTTCATACACTTTTGAGAATGTGTGGGAATATGATTTCTTCTTTGCACATTTATAATCTTCTCGATGGTGTTACGTGTTTTTAATAATGTATTGTATTGTACTGTTTTAATGAATGCAGTGTTCGGATAGGTTGTTGTTGCGTAGCCATTAGGAGAATATTTGAAACTTATTGTTATAGTGAAGCAATTCGGATCTTGTCGATCCCGTGGTTGTTACCTTTGGTTTGAAGGGTTTTTCCACGTTAAATTTGATGTTCTTTATTTTTGGGTTTTATCTTTTCGTCACAACAAGTGGTATCAGCGACTCAGTGTCACGTTCAATTATGGAGTTAGGTTCAATGGTTCAATGATGGAGCCAAGTTAGAAACGGATGTTCATGTTGGGGGTGGGGCGGACACGACTTCTTCTAAGGCTAGAAGACCACTGGAAGACACCCAGGACTATAGCATGTCGTGAAAGAAGCACACTGGACGGGCGTGCTTCGACCGTGTCTCAGGGGCACAGTTGAATGTAGATATCATGAACGCGAGGTGCAGGATACCAGGCCGAGAAACCCAGGCAACCATTCCCTTATGTGCCAATCGCTAGCGCATCCAGGGCCCCGGCGCCCAGCTCAGCTGGAGAGGCCTAGCCTGATCTGAGAAGTGCTAATTCGGTTCGGATAGACTTCATTCAAGAATTCTAGCTGCAACATATTTGACAATAATGAAGATTTTCAGATAAATTGTTTCAGAGAGGATCTCTGTGTCGAGACATAGATTTGATAGAGGAAATTTTGGTTAAGAGATAAAAGCTGTTGAAGATTATGTGAAGAAGGTAGAGCAAATTTATTCTGTCAGAAATTCAGGCCAAGGGGAGATTTGTTGGGTATTCGCTATGGTAGTACGGAGAGGATTACGCTAGTTAGCTAGATAGTGATTATTAGTAGAACAGTTGATGTAAGTAGACTATCTGCGCTGAAGGTTAATTGGTAAAACGAATACGGAGTGTACATTATTGCTTCTTTGTAAATTTGTCATGTCACTTTGTTGAGTACTATTTACTTGGAAGTTAATTAACTTTTCAATTCCTCTAGTCATTTAGTTAATTGTTTTATGGAATGAAGAAGGCCAACTAACACAAACACCTTATGCAATAGTCGCTCAAGATGACTCACGGAACTTCACCACGAGAATGAATGCAATCTTGGAAGCACCAAGTAACAGCATTGATAATATACAACATGGAATGGACTGCCATAAAGAGCATACGCTGATCTTAGTACCTTCAATTTGTGTAAATTTTGAAGGCTACCCTATACACAACTCACAAGATATAGCAGAAAAAATGTTAACAGGCATTGTGAAATCTTTGGCACTATAGACTTGATTCGCCGTGATGTAACAATCCTATTCAAGATTGGTTTAATTGAATCATGCATGGCAGTGCCTAGGTAGTATAATACAAACACAGCACAAAAAAAAAATAAAAAAAAATATGAGAACAGATCAATAATCATTCTTTTATTGTGTACTCCTATTTCCCTTTTTGTTTTACGGTGCTGCCATGATCTAACCTATTTTCGTGTCAAGTAAACCTATGACATCTCGAGGAGTATTTCATGAGATGGTTGTGTCTGAAGCCTGAACTGCATGGTAAGTACATATATCTTTCCAATGCATTAAATAAATAATTTTTCTAGTTTTATGTTGCTGGAGTACATGTGGGGATAACTTTCTGTCGTAATTTTTTTCGGCAGGCTTACTGGTATTGGAAATCCAGTTCCTTACCTCAGCATTTGCTGTTGCAAAATTTATACAGAAGGGAGGTTCCTTCATAAATTATTACATGGTATGTTTATCATCTCTGATATTCAAGAGTATTAGTGTTTCTTCTGATGCCAAGAAACTTATGTTGTTTCTTTTCCCTTTTCCGCAGTATCATGGAGGAACAAACTTTGGACGGACTGCTGGCGGTCCATTTATTGCTACTAGTTATGACTATGATGCACCTCTTGATGAATATGGTATGCACCTTTTCTTTGTAATTTGTTTAGATTAAGTTTCTTCAGTTAGTCAAATAGCTGTCAATTCTAACTTCTTATGGATGAGATTTCTTGAGTATCGAGCCCATGATTTAGAACTAGGAAGAAAACTCAGAAGAGACCATCTGCATCTTATGAAATGTTTTGTTTAGCCCAATTTAAAATTTTCCATTTGGTGTATAGGATTATTGCGACAACCTAAATGGGGTCACCTGAAAGATCTGCATAGAGCAATGAAGCTTTGTGAACCAGCTTTAGTCTCTGGAGATCCAGCTGTGACAGCACTTGGACACCAGCAGGAGGTGAGATTTAACTGAGTGCTTCTTGAACTGGTCACTATTACAACGTTCACAATGAGATTAACTGGAGCCTCATTGTTTCTTATACAGGCCCATGTTTTTAGGTCGAAGTCTGGCTCGTGTGCTGCATTCTTTGCAAACTATGACCAACTTTCTTTTGCTACCGTGTCATTTGCAAACAGGCATTACAACTTGCCACCATAGTCAATCAGCATTCTTCCCGACTGCAAGAACACTGTATTTAATACAGTATGGGTAAGAAGAAAGGCTATACTTCCTCCCTGAAAGGCTGAAATAGTTATGCTGCTTAGAGAATCACATTCATGACCTGGAGAATGCCATCTAGCTAACTGATTACACTATTGATTCCATGTGAAGATTGGTGCTCAAAGCGCTCAGATGAAGATGACTCCAGTCAGCAGAGGATTGCCCTGGCAGTCATTCAATGAAGGACAGCATCTTATGAAGACAGTAGTTTTACAGTTGTTGATTTATTGGAACAGATAAATACAACAAGATCATGTCTGATTATTTGTGGTATTCAATTGAGTAAGTGCCTATGTAGCGTCCGACTCCTCTTCACATATTGAATTAAGAAAAACACACACACTTGAATTACGTTGGATCAGCCACATGTTTATGATTGTTTTTCTGTCTTCAATGTCAAGATTGATTCAAGAGAAAAGTTTTTGAGAGGCAGAAAATGGCCTTGGCTTACGATCATGTCAGCTGGCCATGCATTGCATGTTTTTGTGAATGGTCAATTAGCAGGTATGTGGCATAATTAATTGTATTTGACGTGATTTACAATTTGAATCATTACTTGTGCGCGTTATACTACTGGTTATATGTTTTGATTAACCAAAGCAAGAGAAGATGGAGACAATGAAGAGTGAAGATAGAGATAGAGGAGCGGAAAAAGGGGAAATGAAAATGAAAGGGGAGCGATTAGGAAACCCTACATACAAGGATATATATGTCGATCTAGAAATGAGAATAAGCCAGTAATTTAAGTTTAGTTATTTACTTTTTTAGTATTGGGTTAGTGGTGGGTTGGGTCATGCCCGCGAAAGTGTATGGAGGTATAATTGCTAATTCATTTCAGTATTAATAAAAGCCCATATTTTATTATTTTAAAAAAAAAAAAAAAAAAAAAAACTACTGGTTATATGTTAAAAGTAAAAAGTAGTGGACCATTTTCAGTTTATCTGTTTGCTGTAAAATTTCTTAAATCAAAAGCTGAGTGCTATTTGGTCTCGTCAAGCAAATACAATAACTATACAGTTTGTGAAATAATAATAAAAAAAAACTAAAACCCCTATCAGTTATCACCCTTACGCAGAGTAGCGGTTTTTGATATTTATATCTCTCTTTGTTCAAATTTCTTGCAGGAACTGCATATGGAAGTTTAGAAAAACCGAAACTGGCTTTCAGTAAAGCTGTAAATCTGAGAGCAGGTGTTAACAAGATTTCTCTGGTGAGCATTGCTGTTGGCCTTCCAGTGTGTTCTCTCTCACTGTCGCCCTCTTACTTTATTATGTATGCATATTAAGGCTAATGTGTGCTTACTTAGCCTCCTTACTCATGTGCTCAACTGCAGAATATTGGCCTACATTTTGAAACATGAAATGCTGGTGTTCTTGGGCCAGTCTCACTCAGTGGTCTTGACGAGGGGAAAATAGATTTAACATGGTAGAAATGGTCTTACAAGGTTAGTGTGTATAAAATGTTCCAAAACAAGAAACCAGATGCTCCATTGTATGGTTATCTAAACTTCCATATTTTTTATCAGGTTGGTCTTAAAGGAGAAGCCTTGAGCCTCCATTCACTCAGTGGTAGCTCATCAGTTGAGTGGGTTGAGGGTTCTTTGGTGGCTCAGAGACGGCCACTCACATGGTACAAGGTGCATACCTCATATTTAAACCTTCTTCTGTACCAACTTAGTTGTATATTTTGACATCTAGTCATTCCTCTGCAAGATGAATTACTTAAATCTTCTTGAAGCAGCTGTACGCTTCTTGAATTTCTTGGCTTAAAAGACCAAAAATTTCTATTGAATCTGTGTTATTTATACAGAGCACTTTCAATGCTCCAGCTGGAAATGATCCTTTGGCTTTAGACTTGAATACCATGGGCAAAGGTCAAGTGTGGATAAATGGTCAAAGCCTTGGACGCTACTGGCCTGGATATAAAGCATCTGGTAACTGTGGTGCCTGTAACTATGCAGGTTGGTTTGATGAGAAGAAGTACCTAAGTAACTGTGGAGAGGCTTAGCAACAATGGTAAGTAATGGTAAACCTTATGGCATTTTCCTTCTATGTAACAAGAAGCTCCAACTTAACTGGGGAATTGGCAAATGCAAGCATCTGGTAAAGTCGACAGACCACTAAGGCCTAAAGCTCACCTCTCGTGTGCTTCTGGTCAGAAGATCACTTCAATCAAATTTGCAAGCTTCGGAACACCACAAGGGGTCAACGGAATCTTCCGAGAATGTCACGACCCGATTTCTCGAGTCATGATGGCACCTACTATACCCTACCAGTAGGTAAGCCAACCCGTAACCCAGAACATCAAGCAATGAGCGAAAGGGCAGAAACTAGCGAAAATAATAACTAAACAAGGACAACAAGACGGAAGCAACCCAAAATAAATATATACATGATCCCTCCCAGA
>JAJOOO010030486.1:0-15740 GCA_029582685.1 Solanum piurae
TGTAGGAAATATTGTATAACAGTTATATGTAGCCAATTGTTATGTATTGCGTTATATCTCATCTGCATCGTTCAATATCAACTTAGGGAAGCCACGTACGTGTCAAAGTGATTAGATTCACTTAAGCTATATATTGTCAACGTTGTGTTGCTTGTTTGGATTCGTTTATTTTAGGTGTTTTTAACCAAAAATAATTTATTCGATTCCAACCAAAGGGAAACTTAGTAGGTGTTTGGACATGCGATACCATATTGAATCATGAGATGGAATCAACGTTTGGACATGCGATTTCATTCTGATTCCATCTCATGATTTCATATCATGTCATGGAATCTCATATTCTCCGAAAATCATGATTTGAGATTTTTTAAATATAAAGTTGACCCACAAGTTTATATTTTGTCAAAACAACCAACATTTATATTTACTCATCATTTATTTCATATGTAAAAAATTTATAATCACATCATTATTTTTTAAAATTTATTACTCTCACTAGGGGCGGCTCAACGTGATTGGGGGCCTAAAGCAAAATTTCAATTCGAGGCCTAAAATATAAACAAACTTCATATACGTATTTATTCAAAATTTATTTTTCTTACACTATTTAGATAAAAATAATTAGTATTTTAATATTATTTTTTCAGTTATTTGTTTTAGGTAAGATTTTATCAACTCAACATTGAAAAACATCCTTTCAGTGAGGCAATTATTATATGAATTGTTAACATAATTCTATACGTAATAAGTTGACAAATATTAAATAGAGATAAGAGTTAGAACCATAGAATTTGACGCAAGAAGTTGATGACTTGGTATACCCCATTTTAATATGCTTGTAGTAATGCTTGAAACTAGAATTTAAAACGAAATAAAAAAGAATTTGTAACTCACTTTGTTCAACACTTTTCACTAATAGTTCTTATTTTTAACAAAGTAAGGCGTTAAAGTGAGTAAAATGATATATATTTAAAAAAATTATACTTTTTATCATAAATAATCAATTTTATTTAATAGAAATTTTAACACATAAATTATTTTTGATAAAACTTGGGAGGGGGGGGGGGGAAATTTGGGGGCCTAAGGCAAAAGCGCCTTATTTTCCAAAGCATAGAGCCGACCCTAATTCTCACCAACATAAAATTTATTATTACTTTAAATTTAGTGAATATAAATGATAAAGTAGGAATTGATTTGGTGAATATAAATAAGAACGGAGGAAGTAATACTTTTTTGGTTTTCATAATAAAAAACTTCTCTTTTGGCTAAATATGAAAATGTTTAAAGCAATTTAATATGAAAAAAAGACAAAATTGGTCATGTATGTTTGATAATCACTACTTTCAATATGTTTGATTTTAGTACAAAATTAATGCACTGAAAATATGTAATATCACACAAGTGAAACAAGGCATGAACCATTATGATATTGACACACAAGTGTTGTCATAGCTTGTACATTGTTACATAACTATTTGCGAGATTATCAAAGGAGTGATGAATAGTTATGGTCTATGAGCATGAAAATATAGTTGTATGGGAGGATTATATTAAACACTAGTACACTACAATTTATGTTCAAATTTTTTATTAAATATTTTTAATTTTTTTGGTAAATAAACAAAATTTATTTCCAAAGTAAGCATTTGAGTACTTTTTTTATTGAATTAAAGTTTGATCAATTAAGTTAGATGAACAGTTACTTATGTGAAGAACAAATAATTTTTGTAATAATTTATTATGCAATTTTATAAATTTTAAACAATTAGAGCTATTTTAGTAGTTTTACAACTTGTGAGGTTCTTATGTTTATGAGAAAATATACAACACAATTTATATATTGCATGTCCAAACAGAAATTCAATTTCATCTCATGATTTCATCATCAATTCCCTTTTAATCATCAAATTTCAAGCCAAAATAATATTGGCTATGAGAACAATCAACTAGTAATTCATGAACTCCCACAACTTGATAGCCCTACCATTTCAACAAGTTTGGCTACAAATGATCATCAAGGCCAAAATTCCATGAACAACAACAACAATGAAGATCAATTTTGTGATGAGTGGAATATAGATGACAAGTTATTTGCACCACAAGTCATCATGAATATGGAGGCACCATCTTCTTCTTCTTATTCTTATCCTAATTTTCCGTTAGTCGATGATGATCAAAATCATATGAGCCAATTGCTTCAATGTTACCCTGATTTATAGATGAAAATTAATCTTCTATGATCAGTTATAGTTTTTTGTATCGTTTTAATTGAAACAAAAGAAGAAACTTGTGAAATTCCAAGGAAAAGGTGGAATACCTATATAGAAGGAAATGTTGAAGGGTCAAGGCACGTTAAAAAAGTTGCCTTTTGAGAATTTTTTATTGTTTAATTACCTATTGACTGTTTTAAGATATTTTTGTAACTGTGAATGAATTGATGTTTAATTTTTTGTATCTACTTCTCAAACAGGCTTAAATTTTTGTCCTTACAATTTTATATTAAACTTTTTTTTCCTTGAGTTTTCTCCATCATTATGATTTGGATGTTTATCTTTTGCTAAATTAAGTTGAGATGCTTCCATAGTCCATACTATGGTCACTCATAGATGATTTGTCTATATTTGTCTAATCCTTAGTGAGGAGGGTTATATTTGAACAGGGCACATGCATCACACATAAGGAAGACGCCGAAGGACTAACAATGAATTTTGACAATATAACATTCAGAGTGACGCTCCCAACAAGATTTTCTTCATACCCAGAGCTCGAACCAGAGACATCTGGTTAAGGGTGAAGCACTCCCACTAGTGCACCACAACCCATATTGGTCCTGTCAAAGTGATTAGATTCACTTGAGCTATTTTCAACGTTGTGTTGCCTGTTTGGATTCGTGCATTTTAGGTGCTTTTAAGCAAAAATAATTTTTTCGATTCCAACCAAAGGTTAACTTAGAATCCGATTCTCATGAGTCATTGCTGTAACGAAAATTCTATCAAAATTCCAACCAAAGGAAAATATATTTGTTTTTCATAAACTCCCCTCCAAATCAATGATCTGTTTTTGCTTTTCGTCAACATTACTGCGGACTGAGTTATTACGATCACTTCATTTGTGTACTGAACTACTCTAATTCTTGTTTTTAATCTAAGTTGCATCTCACTAAAAGGAAAGAATTCGATTTCATTCAACAATATAAATTTGATTGAGTAAAGGGATGAAGGGTATGAGGCTTGACTGAACTGGTATGCGTAAAGATAAGATTCAATATTCTCTCATCTATGCTTTAAAGAGAAATAAGAAAAACTCGAAACAACAATTTTATTCTGCAGCTCGATGATTACACATACATCTCTACAAGATATATTGATGGATCATGTTCAGGATATCTCTTTTAAGTTAAATATATATATATATATTAAGGGCCAATACAAATTCGAACATCGAAGATAACCACAACTCTTCTAGAGGAAGTTCCTTTGGAAGGATCCAGAAGAAAACCTGGAAGTGAGACCCTGAGACATGTCCGCAGCATCAAGCTTAACATTTTGCCTTCCCGCTGTCAAATCCTTCTCACGATCCCAAGGTTTCCATGGATGATTTCCTTGCCATTCTTCTTTCGTTGATTCCTGCTTTGATTTTTTCTTTGACTTGCTACGAGCCGTCTCTTGATGCTTTTCTACCATAGATTTTGATCGTCTCGCTTTATTATACTGTTCTACCAGTTCAGCATCGACACTTGATCTACTCTTTTCTTGCACTTCTTTAGAAGCAAGTGCTGAAGCCTCATTGAAAGCTTCCAAATAACTGAAAATGCAAAATTATTAAACCGAGATATCTAATATCATGTCCAAAAGAACTAAATAAGAGAGAATGAACATACTTCATTTTGGCTTTCTGAACTCGATCTGATGGGGTGTCTGTCCAGGCACTAGTATCACCACGACCTTCTTTAGAGCTTTTGCTAAAGCTCGTCTTTGAGTGCATGCTCACAACGCCAGCCTAAGCAGTCATGGAATACATCATGCAAAGTTTCACGAAGTAAAAGAAAGGAAAAACACTTCATTAAGGAAGCAGTTTCTCATTCAGAAATTAGTCAAGGACTTCATGTTTTGTCTTTCTTTTGGACCCCCACTATATAGTGCATGATAACACACATTACGGATTCAAGAATTTATACATGTATGATAAGTTGATAACATATGTTGTTATTTTCTTAGAATTACCGTTTCTTGTTACTTCAGGGTAGGGAATAAAATACTGGATTCGTACGGGAAAGAATCTGGTGCTGCCATTCAATGAACTCCCCAGAGCCATAGCTTCCCATTCACTTTGTTTTTTCTTCTATAGATTATTGTTTAATATCAATTCCTTTTCAACAATTAAGATATGGTTTTGTAATATTTCATGGTCACTGAACCCTTTAGGGTGAGAAGCATGCTAATGATGGGTCCAAAATGTTTCCAGGTTACCTAACAAGGAGGGGGGGGGGGGGGCAGACGAGTGAAGCGTATGGAAAGAAGAGATGGCTAATGGCAGTTCAAATTTTACATCACTAATTGGTTCGGTTTTAGACTAGGATATGGTGCTGAATAATAATACAGGCCATTTAGGAGTCTAAATAGGTGATGATGACAGAGGCAGTAAGTTAGAAGGAGTTGGAAATTATGGTTGACCAGAAATGCCTGATAAACTAATATGTCCAAGATAGGCCAAAATTTATGGAAGAGCTAGGGAGCAATAGGGAGGGACAAGAATTAAGAACATGTATGTAGCGAGAAGCCAGAGACATCAGGTTTGACTTCAAGCTTAGACTGCCAGTTAGATATTATATCGGAAATAGCCAACCAATATTGGATCAACCAACTACACCTCAATCCCTAGCTAGCGGCGGGTATGGTTAGCTACTTGTGTGTGTGCATATATACTATCAATAAATCCCCAACGTTTAGACAGTAACTTATCTTGGCCTGCCAACTACATTCCACTATCCCAGTTTAAAATTCTTTTTCTTCTTTTTTATATGAGTGTATATTAACCCTTTATCTCGTACTTTGATCTCTTTCATAGCTTAACAAATATTATTATGATCATTCCTATTTGGGTTTCCAATAACATATATTTAATACTATTTGTAATATGTCAAATGCATCAAGTGAGCCAGCTGGAGACTGGAGTAGTAGAACAATTAGATAAGCAATTATGCATCTTGGCCTGAACATTTAAAAATAGAACCAAGTTTGATCTGTCAAAATCTTAAGGAAAAGCAGCAAAAGGACATTCATCAAAATTGAGTGGAAGAAACAAGACCTTACTTTTCTTTCAGGAGGCAGTGTAGTCATCCATTCATCTCTTTTTGGTGCAACTTTGACCTCCATCTCTGCTAACAGCAGATCATCACCTTCCATGGAGATACCTGAAGCAAATAGTAATTTTAATGGGAAAAAATTCCTCCTCGTCAAATCGAATGTTATAAACATACTGGACCATGACTTATCCCAAAATATTGAGCCATAATAAATTACTACTGTTGTTCCAGTTTATGTGACATTTCCTTTTAAATCTATTCCAGAAAGAATGACCCGCTTACTAAATTTGGATAGATTATAACTTAAAACTTCTCATTTTACCCTGAATGGCAAGCTTTTTAGTCACCCAAATGTTATGACATGTTTAAGACTACAAGTTTCAAAGGTTCCCATTTCTTTCTTAAATAAAAAATTACATGCCCAATCAAATTGATTCACATAAATTGATACAGAGGGAATACTTAGTTGGAGTTTGAAATTGTAATCATAGTATAAGAACAACAACATACATAGTAGTTGGAGTTTGAAATTGTAATCATAGTATAAGAACAACAACATACATAGTGTAATCCCACAAGTGGAGTCTGGGGAGGGTAGCGTGTATGCACCTTACCCTTACCTTGGGAGGTAGAGACTGTTTTCTAGACCTTTGGCTCAAGAAAAATCATAGTATAAGAAGTTTCCAAATATAAGGTGATAAGAGTGTTTATGTTATCAAGTTATTAAAGGGTATAACGTAAACTGTTGACTATGTATGGTAAGCCCCAAGGTCACTACTTTGTGAAAGATAAATTTGGCACAACAAGGAAATGCAGAATTTAATTTGAGAAGACAGACAGTACTCTCTATCATTTTTTTCTTACTAATAGATTATTTTGCAAAGGACCATATCATTTACTAGTTTACTAGTTTTCTACCAGACATTCTTTATAAATGTGGAATAACTGAATAAGCCACCGACAATATGACACAATATATAGATCTTGGATCTTGACACACTTCATAACTATATTGTTCAGCGATCCATGCAACATGACAATCCTCAAGAGACAGCTCACCTAACAGTGAGTTTCTTATTAGTTATAACACAATGAACCCTAACCATGTAAATCTAGTGGTACATGTAGCAGCTGCAGCAGTCTCTCAAGCTCCCCCCCCCCCCCCATCCCAAAAAAAGGACAGAAAAGTGTTCCATAACGGAAGAAGACAGAAGTCTAGAACTGCGTAACAAGAATTGACTCCACCAAAGCATGACAGCAGATTTACAGGGAATGGAAGTCCAGACAAATCTCCAAGGTAAATAAGCTAGTAAGACAACATATGAGGGCGGGGGACATGATCTCTCAAGTAAAGAAAATAAATATATAAACAACTAGAACGTGAAAGTCCAAGCATGAAAATTAAGCTAAACGATGCATTACTGAATTCAACATTAATTGCATAGACACTATCATTTCTATCTCTTCCTAACTCACATCTGCATGTGTTAGCGCTATCTATATTCAACTGTGTCAGTCTCCTCTAAAGTTGACTGCATATCTTAACGAGAAGCATGGTTGTAGTGGTACATAAACAAACAGGATTCCTGAAATGGATTGATAACGTAACCAAACCTGCAGATAGTCTTCGTATGTTTTATTCATCAGTAATGGACTATCTAGTACCACAAATGATAGATGGAACCATATATCCTTCAAAGGAGTGGAGCATGACAAAGGAAACAATCACATACCCAGAACAACACAACAACAACAACATACCCAATGTGATCCTACAAGTGGGGTCTGAGGAGGGTGGAGTGTACGCAAACCTTACACACCTACAAAAGATTATTGTTTGTGCTGCAAATAGAATTTCTATTGTCTAGTCACATGCACCATAGTGTAGTCCAAGCAATGAAGCATGGAAGAAGTAAAAGAAAGTGGAGTTAGGCTTTTAGTGAGAGAAGAGTACTTTGGGGATTATAAAATCATGAAAGGTATATTAAGGCAAACTACTTGAAGAAGAGCTCCCTTGACAGAGCCCCTTTAAGGAATTTTCTCAATCTAGTTCAATTGAACTTCTCTCGAATTCTTCTAGTAAGTATAGACATGAGTTCATTTCTTTTCCTCTATTTCATTCTAGTAATTGAATGCTAATAAGTGGGTTCAAGTATCCTTGCTTGGGTTGATTACTTTCTTCCTTTCGTTCTTATTCTATTTCTACTTTTTGATTTCCTTGTGTTATTTCTGTCGTCACACATCCACACCCAAATCGTGTCGGATTGACATGGGTGTGGCAAGAGTCTGACCAACATAGATGGAGTTCACAGACAATTAAGCAATAGCGAAGTTGAATAAAATATTAGGTACCAATCACATAAAATTTGAGTAAGATAGTAGAATAAAATGAATGATAAACCATATTTAGCAAAATGGACCAACCTTGCAAACGCCTCCATTGGGCAGCTTCACGCATAGCTTGTAATTCTGCCTACAGAACCGAATCTTGTGTTAACAGATTCGTAGTCAAGTGTGTTTTGAGTTATCTTCATACCCAATGGGACACAAAAAAATGTACCTTCATTTCCTCTTGTTCTTCCTTGCGCTTTATTTTCTCATCCAACACTTTCTTCTACAAAAGAAAACAACATCTTCTTGATAAATTAAATGAAAACAACATTTGGAAAACCCAAAATAAAGCAAAGTGTACTGTAAATGTTCTCCATAATATAGGAAGTTACAAAGGAAGCTCAAGGAACTGAATGAAACAATGGTAGGCCACAATAACTAGAATACCTGATGTTACGGCATCAAATCATAGCAAGTCAAATTTTCAACGTGTTAATTCTGAGTGGTTATATAATATCCTACTGATTTTTCTCAATGATAATTCTTTTAGACTAGGAATCAACAAAGTGAGGTGAAAGTGATATAGTAACAGAAACATCTAGAACTGCAGTCCCTAGGGGAAAAACCCTACACGTGATCCAATCCAACTGAGTGTTCTCTAATTACAGTTTTCAAAATTCCCTGCAAAAGTATGATTGTATTCCTAAGCATTTTAATTTCTATCAAAACATGAGAGCATAAGTCAGTGCCTGATTTGTTTTCTGTGTACAAGGAAGCCAAACAAACTTTAGCTTTCTTATTTCCTTCTAAATCTGTGTTTGAGTGTCACTTATAAATGTAGAAGATTCAAGATTGCATGAAAGGAATACATACGTGAAAAACATATAATAGTACCTTGAATAAATAATAAAGATTGCATGGGGAAAAAGGAACCACTTCATCTTTGTTAACTTCTGACATTTTGTTGATAAACTAAATACTAAACTTGTGAAATAAGGTATATGATCTTCCGCCTTCATAACTTCCAGTGGTTTGCTTATAAGTTAAAATGACAGCATGTCTTAATGATTTTTCAACTTCTCGAATAGGCAGAAGTCTCCACTTCTGTATTTCCTGGTTCTTTTCTCTCCATTTCATTTTCTTAATAAGCTTTTCGACTTCATTGGTTAAACTAAAATTTAAGAATCTATCAACTCCTAAGTAAAATGTTAAGCCGAAAAAGTCACACATTAGTAAACAGAAAGTGACACTGATGTTAATTGCAAAATTGTGCCAATTGCACCAAAATTTCTCGGCACAAAATTGAGATGATGCACTTAAAGAGTATTTTCAAATATTAATGAAAGGACATAAATCATTCGCTCTTATCTCAAGCCAAAGAAATGTATGCCAGGAGAGCAAGAAAGAAAAATGACACCAAAATAATTGATTCACACAGCACATAGCAAATCCAACTTAGCTATCCTAAGGAACACTAAGGCAAATTTGACAAGAACCACTATGAAATAATGGTCCATCCTCAAAATTAACTAGGTTACTCGAAAAGATTCAACACAAACCAACTACAAAATTTGGAAATATTCAACATCTGGAACCAAAATATATGGGACAATATATACACCCAAATGACTAGGAGCAGTTACCCTTGCTAGCGCAGAAAATATGTCCATTTGAAGTTTGATAATGAGAAATAAATGGAAGAAATATGCATTTAGCCTTGCTATTAGAAAATCAACACAGGGTTTTAAGCCAGACCCTAAAGAAGCTTCTCTTCACATAACAAAATTTGTGAGGAAAATAAATGATTGTATCACTTAATTACTCACTTTATCTGGATCTTGCAAATCTTTAAAGGCTTTGTTCAGCTTGATGAACGCTTGGTGAGCTTCAGGATGCGTGCACTTATCAGGATGCACCATAAGAGACAACTTCCAGTACCTAAAGCATACACCAAAATAACAAATAAATGAGGATGGAGTTTAAAGGGTGTATTCAACAGCATGACTGACAGCAGCAGCAGCTACAAGTTAACAGTCAACTGATGACTAATCCATATCTATGGTTCACATACCAACAGGAGTAGTTACACCATCAGGACAAGGAAGAAATAAATAATGCTTCCACTAATTCAAGTGAACAACTTGTGGGTAAAGTTCCTCTTTTTATGGTGATGATATAAGCATGTGCCGTGCCACAACCGTGTCTATAATTATCAAAATACACAGTTGTCTCAGGGAATAGCTGGATATATAATCCAAAAATCGTATAATAAAGTAGGAGACATCCATTTAACTCCTCCTCAACTAGAAGTACGTGAAGGCAAAATGCTTAACAAATTAAATGACAGCAACTTGACTTACCATTGAATATAAAAATTGCAAATTATAGATGTAATTTAACATATCTCAAAATAATGTATAAGCAAATACGAAAGTAAACATGTTTGAATATTTCAGTAATCATGAAGGCTACATCTAGTACCGGACAGATGATTTGGACAACATCCCCCTGTGACAATTTTCAAGATTTACTTAAACTTTATTTTAGAATGACATATTATAAGCAAATAATATGATTTGAATCAACCTAAAAGCAAAAAAGGCATTTTGCATATTAGACATTACCTATACACAGAGATATGCAACTTGCATTTGACATTCAGTGATGACATTCGAAGTGTAACTCAATTTACAGTATTACTATTTTTTTTTGACAAAGGTAACAATATATTGACAGTATTCAGTGACTCAATATATTCAGTATTTATACAGTGATTCAAATTAGCTAGTGATACACAATATCTAAATATAGACTTCAAATTTCAGATTCAGTTTCATCACCAAGCCCTCAAATCACTAGATACTTAGATCAATATTGTGCAAGGCCAAAAGATCGATGCACTTCTACAATCACTCAATACTTGTAAGCAACATATGACATGCCATCAGGGAGCATTATTACTACCATCCTCCAGGGAAGTAGCAGCTTGCAGCTGTTCAGCCGCTTCTCTAGGAGATAGGAGATGTACCTCTGACTGGGTTCACTATATTTAAGCACCAAGACTATTCAGGTTCAGAAATTCAATCAAGCATTATTTACAGGAAAAAGGAAAGTCTGGAGCAACTTAGCTCATCTACCAGACGAAGTTCAAGAAATTGAAGGCCATATGCAGACAACTTATAACCTTGGGCATCAATAATTTTAAGGATTGAATTCTAACCTAAAGATGCTACTCTAACAGTCTAATGTTAAATAAAAATTGCTATAGCTCTCCACAAACAAGAAAGCAATTTACCTTTTCTTCATGTTATCACTCAACATATTTCTGTTCGCACCCAAAACATCATATGAGTTGTCTGCATCTGCTCCCATGATTCTTGTAACCTGACCAAGTAAAAGTACTCATTATACACAATTTAGATTGTCAACAAAGAGTTAAATAGAAAAGAAGATTCTCAACTCATCTTAACCAAATGAACATGAACCAAACCCAAACCCACAATTAACAGTGTGAAAATGTGACAAAGCCAGGCTTCACTAAATGTCATATATTTAGAACCCCAAATACTACTAGAAGTTAACAGAACAGAGAGAAAAAGCAGCATGGGAAAAGGAAGAGTGGAAGACCAAGAGAAGTTGTAAAGCAGTGACGAGAAAATAAAACACAAGGTTCTTTTAGCAATTCAAATTTCCAATTTTGCTAACTGAGAGGGAGAGAGAGCAACAAGCAAACAGACAAAATAAAAACTGTCAGTTTTTGAAAAGAAAGAACAACCTCGCTCCTTTCAATACAGTACCATATAAATACCACATGGCGGATTCTTCTTCGTTTTTTTCAATGGCTCATATGGGGGTTGATTCAAGGTATCTATGAATCCAGAGGGTTGGCTCCATTTGGTTTGGTTAAACTAAACGGAATGTCAAATAATCATAAAACTAATTATCAAATCAAATTTCAAGTGTAATTATGTCAGATTGAAGGTACTAAGAAAGATCACACAAGTATGATTGTTAAGGAGAAAGATACATAGAAACAGACAATAGATAGCCCGATAGGGAAGAGAAGAGAATGGAGGAAGAACCTCTTCAAAACGCTCGGCCTCGTTTGCTGATTCTACCTCAGTCACCAAAGCAGGAGGTGGAGGTCCTATAAACAACTCAGTATCTTCTTCCAGCTCAACATCCCTGGAAACATTTGTCAGAGACACTTAGTGCAGTTCACTTTAGTCTGGTATAACATAGATGACATTTTAACTGTTTTATTTGAAGCTTCTTGAGTGTGGAAGGGATAGCTATTAAACTTCTGAGAGCAAGAAGTACTTGTAGAAACAACAAAGAGAGGCTGATCAAACCTGTGATATCATCTACGAAGATCATAGTACTTTTTGTGTTAATATGTCGAGACCAATCTGTTTTTCCATCTCTGAACCAAATATTTTCTGAAGGGAGAAACTTAAATCTGAGTTACTCTGACTCTTCAAAATCCCTGCCGCACCAATGTCAACACGACATGGGTGTGGATGTGGGATCCACACCGGATTTGGTCAACTTACCTCCGTTCTTAGACGACATATATGACCGAGAACACAGAAATATAGATTAATTGGGTATTTGGTTTGATTTTTGGGTTTATGTCATATATATAGAGAGCAAAGAGTTATATAAAGTATGAGAATGCTTTGCTATAACGACGAGATATCTTATGAATAAAATATTAGGGTTTATAAAGAATTAAATTTTTATTAGTTTTAGTTCAGTAACTTTAATTAATCAAAATATATACTTTACATGATGTAATTTATATTTATTAGTCGTAACACAGCACCTGTATCTGCATTCGGATCCATACCCCTAGAATCCTAAAAATTTATGTGATGAAGAACCCAACCCCGAGATCTAAACCCATATCCAATATCTACACCCGAGTCTGAGCAACATAAAATAAAATTCACCCGATGTGATGAATTGTTATCAATGCTGTAGAACGGTCTAGTTGATTAGGCTTAGTAAAGAATCAAACTATCTACTCCCTTGAGCACATTCCAAATACAGTTTAAGTTAAATACCAATAGGGTCAGTTAGTGTTAAAAAAAACAAGTCCACAAGTACATATCTAAGTGAGGCAATAAACGGCAATGGAGAATTGAGGATTACCTCAGCTCCGCTTGTGCTTCAGTCAACTTAGCTGCGGCAGCAAGTAGTTCTGCAGAAGGCATTGCAGGGCCAATCACCCTGCACAAGCGCAAAGGAGATCAAATTAAAATAAGACAACTTTGGACTAGAATGAGGTTTTGATAAAAGAAGAAACCACCTACTCAACCATCATCACCGCCTTTTATTTTCTCAGGTAAAAAAAGGAAAACTGTAATTCCTTTTTACTTTTGTGTTTTTTTTTTGGGGGGGGGGGTGAGGGATATGGACTTCTCTCTATGTAATATAATAAATTTGGAGGCGGAAACCTTCTTTACTAACCTCTTTTTTGGGCCAGTATCTTCTTCAGCAGGCAAGCTTAAATTAGCATTGTAAGAGGTAGCATTATCGCTTGGCAAACTCAAATTGGCATTATGACCACTAGCTACTTCATTTGGCAAACTCAAATTGGCATTACAATGTTCCTGTCCGACTCCCGAATCCAATGGCTTGGACTGCTCATCATTCTGATGCAACTCTTGACTTTGAAGTTGCATTTGGGAGCGGATTAAGGGTCCTACAGTCTCCAAAGTAGGAAATGCTTTTGATGGTAATAGAAAAACATGATCACCTGTTTCCTTAAGGTTTAAGGAGAGGAACAGTTTTCGCAGACGCTTGACCAACAATTTTTCAGATAAACCCCTTATATCTACAGCTTGCCCATCATCAATCATTTGTAGAAGCTGTATTGAATTTACAGAAGATGTCAGCTGAATTGGGCTCATAGTTATATGTCAATATAAACTTGAAGATAAAATAATTATGGTTTAAAATAGAGACTCTACAACATAATATGTTCACAACAAATGACACCCAATCTAATATACACATTGGAATGCTAACTACAGAAGAACAATAAATGTAGTACCTGTTCCAAATCACCAGCTACAGTAGGGAACTCCTGCAATATGCCTTTGACCACATCCTCAGGACTCTCCCTTCGCCGCTCGGGCTGAGAATCATCACAGTCTGACCCGGAACCGGTGTCCGATTCATTAGAATCTGAATACTTCCTCTTTCCCTCTCGTTTTGATCTCCTACTACTGCTGCTCCCTCTATGCTCCCGCTTCTTCATATGCTTCATTTTTCTCTTCGTTCTCTCCCTATGCTTATCACTCCTTGAGGAGCTCCTCCGACTCCTCTCCTCCTCGCGATGCTGTTTGTGTCGACGCTTCCGCCGCTTTTCATCTTCAGAGGAGCTATCAACTTCATAGTCAGATTCAGAAGATGATTCAGACAAGGATGTGGTTGATTCTTCTTGTTTTCTTTTCTTCTTCCTGCTCGAATTCTCTCCCATGATGATCCTTTTTCTGCCGGAGAAATTCAAGGTGGAGATTATTAGAAGCTTTAGTCTATTCTGGTTGCTGATCACAAATTTTTTAAATTTTGGGACTCAAGTGTCCAATTTAAAACAATTTCTGGTTTTTTGTCATCAGTTAGTTTTAAATAAAAAGGATTGTATTTTCCCTTATACACTCCAAAAAGAATTTATATTTGCCCTTCATTATATTTTTCAATATAGAGATCATATTTATCCCCACCTAAACTTTCCTTGGTAAACTAACAAGGTTTTTTTTTCAATCAAATTTCACCTATTTTAAAAACTTAACCCGTCCACCCGACCCACTAACCAAAATAAACCCTCACTCGTGTTTTGTTAGAAGAAAATTTCAGAACACCGTAGATGGGTTCTCGAGAGGATTCAAAGGATCACTATTTTTAATACAAACTCAAAATAACAGTGATATAGAACACATAATTGAAAATTGAAAGATCAGACAAATAGCACCATACACAAAGTTTCATTTAAGCTCAAAACACACAACGACAAGGACCGAAATCAATCAAATTTTGGTTAGAAATGGACCTTTTGAGATAAATATCAGGTCTTAGACCAGCTACAGGCGAACCACTTCGCAGTGGCTATCCATAGAAACGACTTAGAACACTGTTATTCCCTTCTCCCATGTATTCTCTCAGACTTGGATAGATTTGTCTCACGATTTTTGGTTAGTAGGTCGGGTTTAACGGGTGGGCAAGGTAACTTTTTGGTTTGTGGGACGAGAGACTAGGGGTTTCAATTTTTTCAGATTTGGGAATTGGATTTGAGACTTATACCCTCAACTTTATTTTATTGGTTGACTAAGTTTTTATCGTTAAAATAAAGTTATTTTTATCTCTGTCATTACTAATTTCATCATTTGTACCCTTAATTGGATGGAAAATCTCAAATCAATTAAAATTACCCAATTTTACTTAACTTCAATACATAGTACTCTTAGACCATCTCCAACCCTACTCTCCAATTATAGAGAGTTAAATAGTAGTTCTCCAAATTTGGAGAACTATTATTCATACTCTCTATTTCACTTTTTAAATATTATATTATTATTTCTACTATTTTGTAATTAACATATTATTTTTCATATAAGACTATTAATTAAATCTCTAATATTCACAATTCTTTTCAAATGTAATATAACATTTTTAAAAATATTTTATTTTATATATACTACTTTCATCTCGAATTAATAATATTTTAAATATTTTTTTTAATTTTCGTCACTTTGTGATACAATTTGATGTTATTATTAATTTTCACTATAAAGAATGCACAAAATTTAAATGAATAAGATAAAAAATTTAATTTAAAAATATAATACATAACATAATAATTTAAATACAAGATAACATATAATACAATGCATAACATAATAATTTTAAAAATCACAACAATAATTTAGTAATTCGGTAGGTCGTTTCTAGATTTAACGATATTCGAAAAAGGAATTAGTGTATGATTTAGAAGAGTTGTGGTTGTGATTGCGGTTGTGCTTGTTGATTTCTTTTTTCAATTATTCGTAGTTGTTCTTTAGAAATTTAGAATAAAATATAATTTAATATTAAATAAAAA
>JAJOOO010030487.1:0-10571 GCA_029582685.1 Solanum piurae
AAAAAAAAACACAACGACCCCCTGGGTGTTTTTGAGTTTCATCGTTTCTACAACCCACCCCACCCCACCCCCGAGGGACTGTTGCATTTTATTTATTTTGGATACTGCTTGTTTATAAGCATGGATTTTATAATTTCCGATTTTTTTTTTAAAAAGTATACTAATTTACAATAAATTAAATAATCAATAAGTAATAATTTATGTAATATAATTTCTACATAATTAAATCCTACATAAATAATATCTACGAAATTAATATTTGTATAATTAATACCTACATAACTAATACATGCATAACTAAGCCCTGCATAACTAAACCCTGCATAACTAATACCTACATAACATAACCAGTAACCAAATAACCCCTTAGGGTTTGAATTTGGAACTCCTTCGTTCAAATGGTAACTCATTACCACTGCGTCAAAAGCTAACTTTTGTCAAAGCTATCTAGCTTTAAATATATATCATCATATATTATTCAACTTTGATGGGGCAAAATGGTAATCCAACTTATATATATAAAGTGGAAAGCTCCAACATTCAAAGTTGGATTACCATTTTGCCCCTCCACTAAATAAAATTAAAATTAATTTATTTATTAAATACTAATATTTTAATTACATAATGATGGAATTTGAAGTCCAACAACTACACTTTAATAATGAATGATTCTTCCAATTCAATGGCTCTTTGAATTTTGAAACCAAAATAAATTTTGAACAAATTTGATGTATCATGATTCAATGTGCTCCATTAATTTGGTCGGCGAAAAGACAACTAAATATCACTATAAATATCAGTAAATTATTTCCTAGATCATCATATTCTTTTGTTTTCTTATCCATCATCTACTGTCCTCTTTTCTTCTTCCTAGATAATGATATAGATACATGTCATCAAGAAACTAATTGTGGAAAAGAGCAGATAGCTTCATTATGAAAATAAAAAGAGAAGTCTTCTTACAATATAGTTCAAGTGTAAAGCTTAGAAGTATAACATATGACATATATATTTCTTTAGATCTTTTTTATGTTAACTTATGATTTTAAGTTTTTCTTTTCCATTTTGGAGTTATAGTATGGTTGTCCAAAATAAATTTGATATGCAACCCATCTTTTATGTAATTCTGTATCATTTGACATTGTTATGGAATTTATTTCTTTGCTTTTTGTGTTATTATTCTTTTAAATGCTACTTAATTGACAAAACTTCTATTAATACATGATGAGTTTGATAATACTTGAATAATTTATGCAATATAATTTTGTTTAAATACAAGAAATTTAAATAAAGATTGCTAAATGATTATTACTTTGAATGAAATATTTTGATTGTATTACTTTGTCGTCTATCTAACATAGTGTTGCAAACACATACATATGTGTTCATTTTCACCCCTTTTGTTTCATTTTTATTTTTCTACAATTTATACAATATGAGATTTAACAATTTAATTTTCAAATAAAAATGAGAGTTACATTTACATTTATGCGGCACTAAGCCTAATAGTTTTCTTAAACATAAGCATTCTATATTTACGCTAGTTTTCCGTGGTGTTAAAATTCAAATGTTTGGTATGATGACAATTTTGCTTTTGGACATTTTGATCGTTTCTTTGTGAATTCCTTCGACCCTTAATTGTTACTACTAAAAACTACTCCTCAAATTAAAATCATGTAAAAAAAATTATGAGAATGGAGTAATTAAGCTTCATTTGTTTTAGATTTTAGTAATATAAGTCAACAAGATCTTTCTATTAAAATTGGAAAGACTCTGAGTCAAAATCTGAGTCAAAAGTTGAATTACTAAAATGGTTTTTAAAAAGTATATTTATCATTTTATTTTTTTATAAAAATTAATTATTTATTAAATATAGTTGGAAAAACCTTTCATCTACCTTTACACCTGTACAAATTCTATGAATTTTTTATTGACAAGTTTAATATGTGACTATGTGTCATGTATTTATTTTCTTCACTTTCAACTTCCAATCGTTTATAAACATATCATATTCTCTATCAAACTATATATACCTTATTCAATATTTAATTGATGCACATTAAATATTCAATATATATATATATATATATATATATAGCACTAGGTAAAGTTACACATTATAATTCTCCTTTTATAGGTCTTAATCAAATTCACAAAAAAATAAATTAAAAATACACACGACACTTAAAACATAATTACATCAAAGGTATTTTTAGTTGGTTGGGAGGTAATATAAACATATTTTTCTATTCTCTGCTCCTTTCTGCTTGAGTGTTGGTATTTAAAAATGTTATTTTGCCAAATCAATAGGTAAAGAAGAGATTGTACATTATACCAAAAGAAACAAGGTCCAGTAACTTTGCTAATTAAAGGCAAAATCAAAGTAAGAAAACCAAGAATTTCTTTAGAGAAGTATTCTTCGTTTTAGAGAGCTCGCCAAGTAGGATTAAAATATCATTTTCAGAATTTGCACTTCTTCTTCAGTATAAAATTTATAACTCAAACATGTTTCTTAATACTAACATTTATGTAATTTTTTAAAATTTTGTGGTTAATAAAATTGGGTTTTCAAGATTTCATGTCTTGACATTTTTCTTGAGGATGTTAGCATGACTGATGCTTCAATTTTTCCTTTATACATCTATAAGCATTCTTTATTTAATTTTTTTCTTTATAATTTGTGCAACTCATGGTATACATTCTAACTTTATGTATTTCATTTTAAATTCAGTGTACCAATTAATATGTGATATACATATAATGCATGTGTCCAGAAATTAATTCTTTAAATAAATATAGAATTTGACATATATGTACAATATAGTTCTCTGTAAAGAAGATGTAACTAGACACCATGAGGTGGTTATAGCTCCACCCCTAAGAAGAGGACATACATAAACTTTGAAATAGCTATCATATGGAATAGTTACTCTGCACAAGCCCAATTTTAAATAGGATTGTCACAAATAGCACCATGAATCTGGGTGGCATTTTTTGAAAAAATCATCTAATTAAACAAACATTTTTATCATATCAATAAAATCACATTATACTTTAAAGTAATTACATAATGACACGTATCTCCTCTTTCTCTCCTATGCTCTCTTCCCCTCTGTATGCCTTTACCATGTAGATTAAGGCAATAACCACCTGGACTTTGAACCGTTTTAATGATCCGTTTTGATTCGTCAAAAATCATCAAAAAGGGAAAATATTCAAGAATCATTGAAGGTCACTAGTTAAGCCATAATTACACGATATACATTTGTTTATGCATTTGAATAATTACATTTTCGTCTTCGTCTTTTTTAGTATGTATCTACAACATTTCATAAATTTTATGTTAAGATCTAAATCATTCTTCGTAAGCATATAGGTACATAACAAGTGATTCATAATTGTGCGTACGTGTGAAGGTCAATTTTTTAGTGTGGAAAAAATTTTGGGGATGAATTAAGTTGATAAGAACCTTCTAGTACAAAGTTCAATTGAAAACTTTCTTGCCGATTGAATTTTGGTGTAAGATTTTACTTAGGACAACCTCAAACAAGAATATATCTTATAATATGAAGAGTTATGTGTCCTATTACCCATCAAATTAAAGGTCTTTGAGCCTTCTTTTCAACGTTTTTGACCGTTCGTCAATCCAAGTTACGTGCTAAAAGTTATGCTCATTTTACTGGTCACTACGCAGCATGTGTGAAGAAGACGTCAGTTGCACGATTGCGTGGTAAGGTCAGTGCTCCTGTTAAGATTGAGTGAATAGTCGCTCGACCTAGTCTCCAACTGCGTGACCGTGTACGTTTCTTCAAAAAAAAAAAAATCTCTTCTTTTTTTATGTATTAGGAGGGGTGTTTTCGTCTTTTCCTCATCCCACAATTCCAACTCACGACTTTTAACTTTTTTCAAAAGCAAAGTCAATCAATTTTCATTACTTCAACACTCTTTCATTCTAAAATAATTCTACGCTCAAGAACTTCAAGAAAACACCAAGGGTGGGGTTCAATTTTCAAGATTTTTCTTAAAGATTTGTGATTAAGATATGTAAGAATATCTCCACGTGTGGAAACATATTATTTTTCCCCACGAACTACGTTTTCATGATTTAAAGAATCCTTCCTGAATAAACTAGGGTTAGGACGAAACCCCATATTTTTGAATTGTTCTTAAATCTTCAGGTTTCAAGAACTCTCCATGAAAGTATTCCAATTTCTTGATAAAAAAAATTTCCATGAGTTTTCTAAGATTTTCTAAATGAAATTACGAATGATTATTGAATGAAGAAATTCTTATCTTGAGAACTACTCTAATGATTTTCTTTATGACTTGTTGACAACTCTTTGATTATATCTTGACGTTTTTCTTGAAAAATCTTATTTTATGAACCCTATAATTATGAACTATGATTTTCACCAAATATGAATTTTATGATGCTATCATATATTTTCTTGATTAAATATTATGATATGATATGTCTCTCATGAATGTAAAGCTATGATACAAGAACTGTAACCTCATGGTGTGATGATATCAATGAAGTTTATGAACTATGGTTCTTGAATGTTATAAATATGAGCCTTTGGTATAATACATGATCACATGAGCTTAAGGAGCTATATAGTTAATCAAGAAGGCATAAGTATAAATGACGAACGTTTGAAACTACGTTTGCCGACAGAGATTAAGTATAAATGACGAATGACTGAAACTATGCTTATCGACAGAGATTAAGCATCGTACTGTTAGTTCGGATGACTCCTTCTTCTATGCCCTTGATATGGGCTAGTCATGGATCATTACGATATGTACACATATTTCTCAAATCTGGTAAGGTATGAGATGGATTAGCTGATCGGATTAAGATTAGACTTCATGTGCTCACATGGTGATTTATGTCGGTTACACTATTAATTAGACTCCCATAATGAACTAAAATATGATGAAAGAAATATCATTAAGGCAGCCTGAATGACCCCATCCTTTACTCTTCCTATGTTACCATTATGACTATGCTAATTGTTTCTCCTAATCTCGATACGTACATTTATGTTTCATTCTGCCATTTTACATACAATATTATTCAATATGTACTTTAGTCTAAAGGATATTGCATCTTTTTATTGATGCAAACTTAGGTATATATACGTGCGATCAGGCCACTTTCTAGATTCAATTCTATAACTCATGTTTTTGGCAAGTGTTGTCTTTTACAAGACTCGACTCTCTGAATGCTTTTGAGCTATACTTCCACTCATGTCTAGATGTATGCTCTTAATTCAGTGCCATGTTATGAATATGCTTGGGCCAACAATGATATCGAGTGTTGGCCACGTTCGGGGTTTAAACTCGGAGTGTGACAATATATATGCACATATATACTAGATACATCTTAAATTTGATATTAGATAGATATATTTATGCACAGATACAATATCACAAATATATTGAATGTATCAATGCCCTCTCAGAACCAAGGTGTAACTATGCATAGATATATTGGATACATCAATGCATTTTTAATACTAGATACATGAAAATGATACTAGATACACTAGATATTTGATATTGGACACATTAATTTGATGAAATTGATATATACAAATACACTAGATACATTTGTGTATTTTTTATACTAGATACACAAATACATTTTTTTGATAAAGTACTAGATACATAAATATATGAAATTGTGAAATATGATACATTGTGAAGCACAAATACAAATAAGTAAAGGTACTAGAGAGGGAGACAAACAAGAAAAAGAGGAGAGAGATGAGATACATTTGTTAGATACAATGCATCTAGAGGAAAATACAGATACATTATGAAACACAAATATAGAAAAGTAGAAGTACGAGAGAGGGAGAGATGTGTGTGAGTGAGAGAGAGAAAGAGAAGAGAGATGTGAGATACATCTTCTAAATATAACGTATCTAGAAGCAAATACAGTGTATCTAGAGAAAACTAACAAAGTAAAATTGCTCATGTTGTATTTGGATGAAACATATCTCTTTGTTATTTATCCAGAATGGAGAGATATGATCCGGACTCCAGAGTTTGGAATCTTTATTTTGCAAATTGAGTCGTGTGTAAACCCACGACAAAGAAGGAAGAAAGGTACTAACCAACAAATTTGAAATGAAATCAAATAAGTGTAATGGCTTAACAACCTCTTGGATAGCCGTCAAATAAAATTGTTTTTTCACTCAAAATTCAATGATTTATTTGTTCTTATATTTATCTAAGAGTCTATTTGGAAAGCCATCAGGTAATTGGAATTAGTCAGATAATTGGAATTAGTGTAATTATTAAGGTAGTAATTATCAGCCTAGTAATTACACATGGTAATTACACAACCTAGTAATTATGCTGACCTATTTGTTATCCATGGTGTAATTACAAGTGTACTATTTGGTTGCACAAGTGTAATCATAAGGTTATATTGAATTTAAAAATTAAAAATAATTATTTAAAATTAAAAATTTATATTAGACAAATAAGGGCCTTTATAAATGATATTAAATTGAATATTTAAGATATATATTGTCTTTTGAAAATATATTAATTAATAAACATACGTTCTTAACTAATATTATAAAAAATAATTGATTTATATTTTTCAATTTAGTATATTTTAATCATTAACCATAAAAACTAAAAGTACATAATTTGTATGAACATCATGAAATGCATGGTTGACAAAAAGATTAATATTATAAATATAATGTCATAAAATTATAAAACATTTGACAAAAAGATAATCTATCAAGTCTAACTTTTAAAAAATAGCTTGTAATGAGAAATATCGAGTCAATACTCCTAAAACAAATCAAAATGAAAATGTAACATAAGTTCTAATTCAAAACAAATTTTTTTAGCATAATACTCTTTTGTCAAATTTCAACATAACATACATAAATATGATTTAAAAGAAAAGGAAAACGTAAGTCCATAACTTTATTCAACAATGAATTCTACTTTAATTTAAAAATTAGAATACTAACAAAATTATACTAATGATATTTTTTAGATAATACGAAAAATTGCATGAAATCACATGAAATAAAGGTTGAGAATTAAAAGGAAATGAAATATAAACAATATAAAAAAATAGTTAAAGAAAATATTAGAATAATAAAATTAAAAAATAATTTAAAATAATAAAAATAAAAAAATAAATGAAAACGAAAAAGATAAAATGAAGAAATTTAAAAGTAATCAACTTGTAACTATTCCATGTAATTACCAACAATTCACAATCCCCTGTGAATTGAAGAGTGTAATTAACCCTACCAATTACACTCAATTACCTGTTGACTAGGTAATTACATGGTCAACCAAATATGACAAACAATGTAATTACATTCAATTACACCAAATCTAATTACCGGGTGACTTTCCAAACAGGCTCTAAAAAGATTGTCACTTTTTGCATGTTTGTTTTACAAAAAATGATTATTGTGGGTCTGAACACTAAAACCATCACCTAAAAATTAATATGAGTCTCATATTTAGACATCAACAGTTGCATGTTATGTCAAGATAATTATCTACTAATCTTCAATATAATCAGTTCTAGCTCTAGCTAACTTATTTTGAAAGTCTAGTCTTGTTTTGTAGTATATGACAACATTGCTTTCTATAGGCATCATCTTTAGATTTTATGCATAATTTAAACAAGATTTACCTTTAAAATGCAAAGAAAATATTGAAATATATCATTGGGCAACAAAGCATGAAATTTGAAATTCTTAAGTAACAAATTTTACATTTACTGATTTTACTGATAATGACTATGCATGTGGCAGAAAAACATAGTATATATATAATTTCTCGTTTGATTTTGGATTTGAAAAAAATTGCAAGGAATTCAAAAAAACCCGGAAATGATAGCCTTATCAACTTCAGAGGTTGAATATAATGCAACAATTTTTGTATCTTATCAAGTAGTTTGATTAAGTATACTTAATGCAGATTTTAAGTTTATTAAGCAGTTTGATTAGGAAAACTTCTTGTAGATTTTAATCAGAAATTAATTAGTGTAGTAGAGATTTTTTGTGACAATACATTTGTTTTTATTGGAGAAATTACCATCACTATATTCAAAGTCTTGTTTTTATTGGAGCAAGTACTTTGAAGTTTTGTGATACAAATGAGCAAGCAACAAATATTTTCACAAAATCACTTCCACAAACAAAGCACGAGTTCTTAAAATATTAACTTACAATTTGCTATTTTAAATTAAGGAGAATATAAAAAGGTGAATCAAATGATACTTGTTTGTTTGTTAATTTCCCATGTCATAAAAGTAGGGATGGTAATGAGGCGGTGCGGGACGGGGCGGGTTGAGCTTAACCTGCAAATTTTTTAATCCGCTCTGTTCTGTCCCGCATGAAAAAAAAATTCATTTTCAATCCGCCCCGCAATAGTATTTTTTATTAAATCATTTTTATTTACTATCTTGAATATTTTAGTAGCTTTAAAGAAATTATCGTAATAAATAATGTTTTATCGCTCTTATAACAAGTAAAAAATTAAAATTAAGTTAGAACCCACATAAAATCACATATACCCGCAACCCACCCTGCCTCGCATTAGTTTTAGAAAAGCCCACTTCAACCCGCCCCGCATTCCACCCGCTCCGTACAATCTTAAACCCGCTCTGTTGTCATCCCTACATATAAGTTGCCAATTAGTGATAAGTGGACCTAAATTTAACATTTCCGATTCACATTAGTTTAAATGATCATCAAAACAAAGAGTTTTGCAGTAGTTTTAAAAAAAGAAAAAGAAAATTTATTTTTCTCTGAGAGACGGTGCGGGGCGGGCTTAATCAAATCCACAAAATTTCCAATCCGTTCTGTCTCACCCCGTATCACTTTTTTTTAATCCGTTTCGCTCCGCCCCGCCTCACTTAAGTTATTACTGCCACATACATAGGGTGTGTTTGGTATGAAGGAAAACATTTTCCGGATAATATTTTTTCAATTTTCTCATGTTTGATTGGGTAAAATATTTTCCAAATCAACTCATTTAAGAAAAATGACTTCCCTTCAAAAGTTAAGGAAAACATTTTCCAAAACTTTTCTCCAATTTCAAATTACAATTTTTTTGTTGAAAAAATAAATTTAAAGCTTATTTTTAAAAAATATTTTAAATTTCAATTTTTTTTTTTTTACCCCATCTCACCCCCCATGCCAGCCCACCCCCACCACCTCACCCTCCACCCAAAAAAAATTAAGTTTATTTTTAAAAAATATTTTCAATTTCAATTCAAAAAATATTTTCTACTCTCTAGTAAAAATAAAAGATATTTTCTCAAAAATATTTTTCATTCATAAATCAAACACTAAAAAATCTTTTCCGAAAAATATTTTCTACTCACCAACCAAACATGAGAAAATAAGTAAAAAATCAACTTATTTTCCGTGGAAAACATTTTCCTTCATACCAAACACACCCATAGAGTAAGTTATTGTAGTTAAATTCTTGACCGATGTTATAGATTAATGTGGAATCTCAAATTTGAAGTCTAAACTAACTTGTTAGAATACCACAAAAAATTTTGAACTAATGAGAGATATTAATGATTTTACTTGAACAAATTAAAGGGAGTGAATTTTACACGTTAATGTTGAAAACAAAGTTGATTATCTTTTCATGTGACGTCAGTTTTTCATACTAGAACTCTAAAAACATGACTTTTTCCTTCTCCATAAATTATAAATCCTTTTTTAAATCTACTAGTTTGGCCTTATCAAACAAGTTTTTGCTTATTACTAGGTTTAGATTATTTTTTTGAAAAAGAAACTTTTCACCACAACACCAATTTGTAAAAATTTCTAGATGCATATACTAAATCTTTTCATAATTTTTTGGCAAATGAAATATAAAATGATACAGAAAAACTTCTATGTTATTTGAGAATTTTTTTTTAATCAAATAAGAAACAGTAGAACACATGAAGGGAGGAAATCCGCACTCGCCCTGCAACTGCATAATTTTTAAAAACTATGAAGGGAGGAAATCCACACCCGCCCCACACTTCCCTGCAAAAAAAGTCTCTAAGTAGGTGCGGAGTAGGGTGAAATGGGATGGTTCTCAAAGCCTTAATTTTTACTCCGCATCCCATCCCACCCTACTCCGTACCTACTTAGAGACTGCCCTGCCCAAGTAGGTACTGCCCTGCCCTGCCCCACCCCGCATCCGCATTAGCCCTATTGCCATCCCTACTATTCTATTTCTCATATTTTTATCAAAAGCCAAATTAGTTGGGAAATAACTAAAAGTAAAGACAAGAAATGTAACGTTTTTAATCTTTTGATTGATGCCTGCCAACGAAGAAGTACATTCAACCTTGAGATACGTTTGGTTCACGGATAAAGTTATCCCGAAATTAAAGGGTATCGAAAGGGCGAAAAAGTACATTTGATCTTGAGCAATACCAAGCAGCTCATATTTTCAGTCATGAAGTTTTTTTTTTTTTTTTTTCACTCAATGAAACCAGTAATAGTTTACTCAGAGTCAGATTCCATGTTTCCCATAGCTTTGAGTCCTCTTGGTCTCTGAAA
>JAJOOO010030488.1:0-13090 GCA_029582685.1 Solanum piurae
TTATTCACGCATAATACAAGTTTTATTGATGGATAATACATTTATCACACATTTTAATACACTTATAATACAATGTGTCAACTTCTTACCAAACAACCACAATATATTTTTAAAAACAATTATAATACATATATATTGCATACTTAATTCACTTTTAATACATATTGCAGATTTAACATACTATTATTATATATTGCTATAAATGGTAATAAATAAAAAGTATCGCTAAAATCAGTAATTATTTATTAAAAGGCATCCATCCAAGTAATTTTTCCAAGCAACAATGGGGTCATTTGCACTTTTGTACTCTCTTTTTTTCGGGTCTTTAAGTTTTATCCTTTAAGATAAATAATCTCCTTATGGGTTATAAATTTATATTTTTACGTCAATGTTGCAACAAGTTATGCCACTCTTTAAAGGACTTATGATTGATGAATAAATAAATCGTAATATGGTTAAAATTATAATTCTTGTTAATTGTTATGTATGGAATAATAATAAGAAAATGAATTATTATTTTTACGCTTTAGTTATGCAAGAATATATGACACAAATATTAGTATGCAGTGAAAAATGTATAGCAGTAGAGATCATAATATATGCATAGCTATGTTATAAAGAATACATAAATTTGTGTATAAACAACCATATCAAAATTAGAACTAATACATTTTTTATATAACTAATTTATAGTATTAAAAATATTCCCAATTCCACGCTTCTTCTAATCTTTGCTATTTTTCAACTAACAAAAAGCAAATCTCTTCCTGTTGAAATTGGAGAAAAGGTTAAGAGGTCTCTGTCACAATCATTACTTTGACATTTTCCTATCATGAAGATTCAAATAATGAACTTTCACAATCATCATCTTTCAATTCTTGAAATTCACACAATCATTTACTACCAAAAAAAAAAAAAAAAGGAAAGAAAGAGGACTTGAAGCTAGCACACAATTGTATGACGTGTGAGTTAATTACGTGAACTTGTTCACATTATTGATTTTAGATTCAAATGAAAAAGAAGATTATTGAGAGTCAATAAAAAATAACATTTCTATCTCATAAAAATAAGAACAAGACTGAATAAATTGATTTTACGATCTTTTCAAAATCTAACTTATACAATTACATTGAATTTGTTATTGTAGTGCACAATTGTATGTGTGCTAGTGGTGCTATTCTTCCTAGTTACTTCCTCTATTCATGACCACTAAACTAATCTCATCATTGCTCCTTTATATAGTTGGAAAAAGTTGAAGCGCAAATGAAGAAAGTTGGGATTTCATCCTTCCTTCACATTGTGCTTTCTCATCTCTTTCAATCATTTTCTTAGACGAAAAAAATGAATGATTTGAAGAGTCTTCTTTAAAAAGATGGTCATAGTCGTCATAGAATTTAGTTTGATGACCCAGTGTCCACGTCTCAGTTTATATGACGTAATTTGATCAGTCACATAATTTAAAAAATACAAGAAAATTTTATAATATTTCAAAATTACTTCAAACAAGTGAACCTAATATAAATAAAATTAGTGTGAATAATATTATTAAATAGTCAAATAAAAATTTGTTATTCTTATGAAATTGATTGAAAAAAAAATATGTCGTATAAATTAAGACGGGATGAAGTTTAACATTTTCTCTTTTTTTTTTTTTTTTAATTCCATTTGGACAATGATGGATGCTAGTCGGCTATATTCCATGGAGAGGAAAATATAAGGTCGGTTAAGTGGGTAGGTCTGACTAGTCAGTTCAAATATCCTCAACATGTGAGCTATTTCACTATTTTTATATGATTAATTTTATAATTTATAATATAATATAATCAACTAAAATTAAAATTAAAATTAAATTCTTGAAAAATGTTGCAGGAATTAGTAATTGAAGTTTTGTTGGATGACTAATTTAAAGTTGAGTAGGAAACTTAGTTTACTTTAACTCATGTCTAAATAAAATTTGAGTTAATTTTTAAGTTTCTTGTTAAAGTATGTTTTTTCACAATTATAAATATTTGTATTTTTCTATCTATTATTTATTTATTTGTGGCGGAGAATTCTTCAAGTTCTCAAAATATCAGACTCCCAACTTTACGCTATAACATTGTAGATTTGTAGTACTCGTGGAATATGATTCAATATCTTCCTTAATGGAAAATCTTAATTAGATTGATAAAAAATTTAAAAAAATATATAATGCCTTCTAGAAGCTTATAAATTAATTATTGAAATAATAAAATTTGTGTATCATATCTTTCTATACTAGTTGATGTATATTCAATCGAAAATCAAGATTTTTCTTGGAACGGTTGATTCTATTTTTTGTTTTATTTTTTTGCACCTTATTTTATTTAATAAACAGAAAAATATATACCCATTATTGATATAAGACAAGTCACCATCAACGAATATGATAAGTGGATGAAGCTATTCTTCTCTTAATCAATAGTCTCAAATTCAAGCTCTAGATATGAAATAATGGCCCTAATAGGCAGGGGCGGAGGCAGCATATAATGAGGGGTTCATCCGAACCCCCTCGGCGAAAAATATTACTATTTATACATGGTTAAAATTATTTTTTAGATATGTATAATAGATGTCGAACCCCCTTTCACTAGTTCTTGTGTTTACTTCTCCGATTTTAAATCCCCTTATTAAAATTTATGACTTCGCCACTGCTAATAGGGGTGCTCAAATATGACCCTATGCAGCACAAATAAAAAAAAATATATCGAGCTTTGATATACAATGTGAATATCGGACGCCGAGAAAAAAAAAAAAAGACAAGTCGTTGTCACAATCAGAAGCTAATCTCGATCGTGGAAAGTTGTACAAGTATCTATAAAGGAAAAAAAAAGCATGCTTCTTGAGTAGCCATGCATACACTTGAAACAGTTAGGAGTATGACATAAATTTTCTTATCCTATCTTATCAATCGCATTCTAATCATATATAGTACTCTAAGGGGTCCCTAAGGTGAAGTAGTTTGATTTGGCCCGAAATTTAAAAAAGAAAGGAAATTTTTTAAAATTTGTGTGACTATAAATTATTTCAATAAAAATAAAATATATATTTTATAATTAAATTGTTACTTAATATAGAAATGCGTGACTTTTTTTTAGATTGACTAAAAAGAAAAATAAGTCACATAAATTGAAACAAAGGGAGTATAGTTTATAATTATAATAGTTTAATAGTAGCATATGAAATGGACCCATTTGGATTTCATGCCTACTTCATCTCCTTAAAATCAAGAAAGATTTAGAATAAAGTTGCTTCCACACGTGAATTCTTAATAAGTTATTCATTCTTTAATTTTTGGACTAACCCCACCTTAGATTGGGCTAAATTAAGAATATATACCGTATAAGTGATACAATCGTGTGCAGATAACTTTGGATCAAGAACGTTTCTACATTGAGTTGTTATATAAAACATAATTAGTAGTATATGATATAGTAACAATAGGTACAAAGTAACTAAATTTGAATAATTTTTAAAAACTATATACACAAATAAGAAAACAATACGTTATAAAAAAATAAAAAAATAAAAGGAACTTAAGGTGTTAATTTTTTAGAACATAAAAGCACTTGGATATCTTATTATTATTTTTTCAAATTACTTTTGCATTCGGTATATATTTCAAAAGCCAACTAATTTGAGTAATGTGGATTAGTGCACATTTATAAGTACGCTTGTTATGAGAAAGTAATTTATTTTCAAGTTTCGAAACTAAAACTTTTAACAAAAAAATAAAATGATCTCAATCATCCCACTATACTCATTGACAGATAGAGCTGTCAAACTTCGTCGAGTTTCCAAAATCACAACTTTATTAATTGGGCTGCTTAGATATGGGCCATGGCTAACAATATATAATATAATAGGGATAATATATGGATATGATCACGATGATGATGGCATGAAAAAAAAAGAGTAGAAAGTTATAAGATATGGAATTTGAATTTTGAAACATGAGTATGAATGACTAGACCTCCAACTAGAGAAATGACCACTTGATTGAGTGATTATATGATTTCAAAATTCCAAAAATGAGTCAGATTGATATTATGGATAATCTTTTTTCCCCATTTGCTTAGAGAGTCTTATTACATACAATGCATGCATTCAAAGAAAGCCCACCAAAGATCTTGAGCGTGGTTCTTTATAATATAATTATTCATAATTGCATATACTATTTTATTATGATGACGCCAACTTAGTTTAAAGCTAACACATTAAACTAATTAATAATAGTTTGGACATATTTTGGCTTACCTCAGAAAGTCAATTTGCCAAGGAGCTTAGATTTGACCTAAGATTTAAACTTATTTTTGGATGATATATCTAATAGTACTAATTAATTTTAGTAATTTTATAATGATATTTTGATTGAATCAAGTGAGAAAAAATTACAGTGTTTAACACAAGAAAAATAGAAAACTTTTCGGTATTTTAACGAGTCTATTTTTCATCATGTGTTTTCTTAAAGAGATGGTTCATCAGTAGAAAAAATGATGAAAAATCGTGTTTTTTAACACAAATTTCATATTGATTAGAGGTAGAAAAATCCTTTGTTTGTAATAGTGTTGCACCCTTAAACCCCAAGTAAGCAATTATAACATGTTATCACTAACATTCTTTATCAGAGAATGATCTTGACTTCGATCCCTAAGTATAGAGAAAAAATCATGATCAAGAGTTTTTCCCTTTTTATCATAATGCGGTGTCACTCCTCCTAATCAGTAATAACATTTGTCTATGTGGTTTTTCAAGCTAGTAATATGAATATTTCATTATTAAAGACAAATTCTGAGCCAAAATTATAACAATAAAAATATAAATAAATTAAATTTTTAATGAAAAGTAAAGATATGAATCAAACTTTTTACGTATAACAAAACTAGACCCTTACCCAAACTCACAAAATACAAAACACCTTCCTTATTATAAGGTACACATTTTGTTATTATGTCTCTTTAAACATAACGAAGTCGAGATTAAAAAAAAAACTCATTTGAGTTTTGACAACTCTTGGTGAAATTTCGAAGCCAAATGACCATATCCATTGAATTGAAAAATTCTTGTTGTCAATATAATATGAGTATTTTTGCCAATGTCACTCTTCCACCAACAAAAAAAATAATAGAATGTCATACATCACTTTCACTTAAGATTTGAGAAGATAAATGGCATATAGAGTTGGGTACTATCATAAAAGTAATGATTGGTCTTTTAGTCACATTTGCATATATTTTCACAATAGGCCTCTATTTTAAGTCATATAAAAGTGCATATTTTTTTAGCATTGGCGTCTCAACTAAAATTACGCATGCATTTCCACATTCCTCCCCTATGTATGGGCCCAATTCTTTTGTAAGTTTCAACGTTATCTACTCAAGTGAGATTTCGCAGCCAATTTCTTTATGTTATAAAATCACAAGATATAGTTCCACGTGCTAACATTCGCTTCAATTGGTTTGTCCTGTTTTTCCTCCAAAAAAAATGACTTATATATTTTTAAATTTTGTCACTAAAAGCGATATATTCTTATTATAAAAGTGATTCACATATTCTCCTATCGTTATAAAATTGGTTCATATTATTATAAAAGTAGCTCACATATATACTCCTACCGTTATAAAAATGATCAAATTATTTTTTCTGTTTTTTTTTTTTTTTTTATGTATTTGATCTTTTTAACACCAATTATTTTTTGACTTTTTTTTTTATTATTATTTGAGTTTCTACGTCTTTTTCGTTTTTCTTTCACTATTTAGTGTAAAAATAAGAGAAACAAAAAGAAAAAGGTGTGAATAAAAAAAGGAAAAAGAATTAGTATATATGTTGTAATTTAGTTTTTATATCTATAAAAAAAATTGTGGGAATCTTGATAAAACTTGAACAATCAAAGAGAAGAATTAGAAGAATAGCAAACTAGAGATAATATTTGTGGAAGCTTTTCTCATATTGATTCAATCACGTTTTATGTACAATAACTCTGTTTATATAGAAAGTGTAGTTGGGAGCTCTAACTAACTGACAGTCGTGTAACTAACTAACAAACAATTAACACCTAATTATTTAATTAACCAACTCATCCTGCAAATATCTTCAAGGCACTGATGTGCAGTTAGTCAATTCCTCAACATCCCCCCTCAAGCTAGGAGCCATGAAAATGTTTTTCATGCCTAGCTTGGACACCAAATAAGTGTGTTGTGCTACACCAAGGCCTTTTGTAAGGATGTCAGCCTGTTGCTCAGTGGTCGAAATATACAACAATTTCACCAAGCCCAATTGTACCTTCTCGCGAATAAAATGACAATCAATATCAATATGCTTTGTACGTTCATGGAATACAGGATTAGTAGCAATTTGAATAGCCGATTTGCTGTCACAAAACATAGAAATAGGACCAGTGAGAGTGATTCCAAGCTCAGTCAGCAACCCTTTCAACCAAACAACTTCAGCGACAGTGGATGCCAAGCTTTTGTACTCAGCCTCAGATGAGCTTCTAGAGATGGTGGACTGTTTTTTTGATTTCCAGGAAATAGGTGAATCTCCAAGTTTGATCAAGAAACCAGTGACTGATCTTCTTGTATCAACACAAGATGCCCAATCATCATCACAATATGCTGTGAGACAAGGATCAGCATAAGCTGACATGAATATACCAAGGCCAGGAGACTGTTTGACATACTTAATGACTCTTGTTGCAGTAACCATGTGAGATACTTTAGGAGAATGCATGTACTGACTCAAGCATTGAACTGCAAAGGCAATATCTGGACGGGTTATAGTCAAATACAAAAGCCTTCCTATCAATCTTTGATATTCACCTGGATCACTTAAAATCTGATCAGAATTATCTTGCACATGTTTATCAAAATCAAGTGAAGTGAGTTTCTTATTGACTTCCAATGGTGCTTGAAATGGATTTGCTCCTGTAAACCCCAAATCACTAATAAGTTCAACAACGTACTTTCTTTGGTGCATCAAGATCCCTTCTTTACTCCTAACAAATTCTATGCCAAGAAAATATTTCAAATCTCCTAGATCTTTGATCTTAAAGCATTGTTGCAAATAGTCTTTAGTCCTTGGATCAATGTTACATTACTTCCAGTGATCAAGAGGTCATCAACATATACCAAAACAATAACAAGACCCTGATCAGTCTTCTTAGTGAATAAAAAATAGTCTAAATGGCTTTGGGAAAAACCTGATTTTGTCAAGGCAGTGGTTAGTTTAATATTCCACTGCGTGGATGCCTGTTTAAGTCCATATAATGACTTGGACAATTTGCACACCTGATGTCCTTTCTTCCCAGCAAAACCTAGTGGTAGGTTCATATATACTTCTTCATGTAAATCACCCTGCAAGAAGGCATTATAAATATCCATTTGGTGGATGTCCCACTTCTGTATTGCTGCTATAGATATTACTGTCCTTACAGTCACCATTTTCACCACAGGTGAAAAGGTTTCTTGGTAGTCAAGCCCTTCCTTCTGGTTGTATCCTTTTGCAACTAGTCTGGTTTTGAATCTTTTCACTTCTCATGTAGCTTTATATTTGATTTTGTAGACCCATTTACATCCAATAGCCCTCTTTCCTGGTGGTAGATCAATAACAGTCCAAGTGCAATTATCCTTTAGTGCTTGTATCTCTGACTCCATGGCTTCTTTCCATCGAGGATCTTTAACAACTTCTTTGAAAATGCTAGGCTCACAATCAACAGACATCTTAGCAATATAAGCTTGATATTTAGGACTCAAGTTAGAGTATCCAAGAACATCAGATTTAGGGTAAACACAAGCATGTGCCCCTGGTGGTCTGCTCACATAGTCTTGCAACCAAGTAAGAGGTTTATGTTGTCTATTGGATTTCCTTAGTAGTGCTGGGATGACATTATCAGTAGCATCATGTCTAATTACTGAGGATTCTGCCTCAGCAATATCATGTGGTACATCATGAGGAATATCATCACAATCAACACTATCCTGTCCAATTACACTATCAGTACCAACCTCCTGATCTACAGAATTAGGAATAAGCTGAGAACTGTCAGGACTGGACATAGGGGAAGAAAGTGACATAAATGAATCCTCAGCAGCTGAAGATGACTGAGCAAATGGGAATATATCTTCATAGAATACAACATCTCTACTTATGAAACAGGATTTTGTCTCCAAATTATACAACTGATACCCTTTCTGATAAGTTCCATAACCTAACAAGGCAAACTTGATGGCCCTAGGAGAAAATTTATCGAGTTTAGGTAGTGTGGAGGCATAACACAGACACCCAACTACCCTCATATGAGACAAGGAAGGTGCATGACCATATATAATCTCAAAAGGTGATTTGTGCTGCAGGACTGATAAGGGTATTCTGTTAATAATATAAACTGTTGCTTCAACTCAATATCCCCAAAATCTGAGTGGAAATGAGGACTGAAATCTGATGGCTCTAGCAGTCTCTAGGATATGTTTATGCTTTCTTTCCACTACTCCATTTTGCTGAGGAGTGTGTGGACAAGAACTTTGGTGGACAATTCCATGTTGTTTAAACAAGCCAGCACAAGTTTGATTGAAAAATTCTGATCCATTATCTGATCTAAAGGATTTTATTCTCTTCCCGAACTGATTTAACATCAAGGTTATGAAATCTTTAAGAACTGTGGATACATCAGACTTTAATCTGAGCAGATACACCCAAGTTCATCTAGTATGGTCATCAACTATAGTAAGAAAATATTTCATACCCTTGTGAGTTTCTACATGATAAGGTCCCCATACATCCAAATGAAGCAATTGAAAAGCATCTATAAATCTACTATTACTAACAGGAAATAGTAATCTTGTTTGTCTAGATATAGGACAAACATCACAGTGTTGCAACTGAAAAGAAACAGTATTTTTAAAAACAGGAATTCTCCTTAAAACACTCATGGAAACATGTCCTAGCCTTCTATGCCAAAGATCAGCATGAGATGATCTAGTAACTGCCATGGACTTCCCTTTATTCATAAAATCATTACTGGTGTGTGCATTCAGTATGTATAATCCATCTTTCTCTCTACCAATCACCTTCACTTTCCCAGTGCAAAGGTCCTGAAATACACAGTGTTCAGGGTAAATTGTGACAGAACAATTTAGGTCCTTGGTCACCTTGGAAACTGACATAAGGTTGAATCTAAATGATGGTACACAGAGAATATCTTTAAGAAGATCACCTCCAGATAATGAGTAATTCCCAATATGACTGATCTGAGCAAAGTTTCCATTAGGCAATTGTACATTCGCTGCACTACCTACTATACCATCATGTAACAATAATTGTTTATTTCCAGTTATATGATTAGATGCTCCAGAGTCCACTATCCACTCAGTATGAGAGTCTGTGAAGTACTTACCTGTCATATTTGTGCTAGCATTAGTTACTGATGGTGAGGTTGTGTCCCTTGTTTGTTTCCATAGAAGAAATTCTTTGTATTGATCTCCAGAAATTGCCATCTGACCTTCCTGTTGTGAATTAACAAAATTTGCATGAGCATTCTTCCCTTTAAACTTGAAGTCTGCTGGATATCCTATCAATTGAAAGCATTTTTCAATCAGGTGCCCTGTCTTTCCATAGTGATCACACTTTATGAGCTTGTAACAGTCATCCTTCACATGCCCTTTCACGTGACAGAATTCACATACAGAATTCCAGTTCTTCTTCTTAGATCCAGAACTCCTAGAAGTAAAAAATCCAGTTGATCCTCCTTCATGATGAGTGTAATTACTGCTAGCTGCTAGTTTCTGACTCTCATCCTGCACAATTAAAGCATAAGCTTGATTAACACTTAGCATCTTCGATTAAATGAGAATTTGGCTCCGAGCTTGATTGTATCCATCATTTAGTCCCATCATGAATTGAAGTAGTCACTGATATTGAAGTTGGGCAAGGTAATCCTTCGACTTTTCACAGTTACATGACGGGGGAGGCATCATCGAGTCGTATTCATCCCATAAATCTTTGAGCTTATAATAGAATACAGATACTGGATGTGTCCCTTGCGTGAGAGTGAAGATCTCCTTGTGTAGTGCGTACAATCTGGAACCATTGATCTTGTTGAATCTCTCTTCAAGTTCCTTCCAAATCACATGCGCATCTGATCGAAACAGAATTCCACTCAACAGATCCCGACTTACATTACCTGTTAACCACGAAACAACGATCACATTACATCGATCCCAGAGGTGTCCCAACGCAGATCCATACGTCTCTCTAGTAATCGATCCATCCACAAAACCCAATTTATTTCTCCCGAGAAGCGCAACCTTCATTGCACGAGTCCACAACATGTAATTCTCCATTCCTACAAGTTGAATCCCAACCTGCAATGAACCTGGTCCATCAGATGCACTAAGGTGCAGAGGATGATGGTAATCAATCATAGACGCAGATCCAGTATTATTTACTGGAATTGTTGCTGAATTAGATCCATCCGCCATTGAAGATATCGTCATTGATGAAGAATCTCTAGATCACAACAACAAATTGAGCTCTGACCTGCTCTGATATCATGATAAAACTTGAACAATCAAAGAGAAGAATTAGAAGAATAGCAAACTAGAGATAATATTTGTGGAAGCTTTTCTCATATTGATTCAATCACGTTTTATGTACAATAACTCTGTTTATATAGAAAGTGTAGTTGGGAGCTCTAACTAACTGACAGTCGTGTAACTAACTAACAAACAATTAACACCTAATTATTTAATTAACCAACTCATCCTGCAAATATCTTCAAGGCACTGATGTGCAGTTAGTCAATTCCTCAACAAATCTATGATAAATTTTACTAGAAAAGGAGTAATAAATAAATAAATTTATCTAAATTCAAATTAGCCATTAAATTTTAAACAGTAAAAAAAAACGCATAAGAAGAATCAAATCTACCCTTACATGGATTATTTTTTTGATAAAACAATAATAATAATTAATTTGTTCACACTTCTATTAGAGAAAAAAAATATATGTGAGTCATTTGTGTTATAAAAACCACGTTCATAATGAAGGGTATACCAACTCTAAATGACAAAACTGAGGGGTGTATCATGCCTTTTTGTTATAATTTCGTAATTGAAAATTTTCAGATAATATATTTAAGATCGCAAAATTTAAAATTATTTTAATACATTTTATATACTTTACTTTATGATCATAAAAAATAGATGGATTTACTTAATAATGAGTAGTAGATTTAAAATCCAAATAATCATGAAATTATTTATCTCAAATTTTTACGAGGAATATGAATTCAATAAATAATTAAATATAGTCAGCTCAGAAAACTTCAGTTTTCAACTCCATGTGTGAAAACGACTCAAATCATTAATCATTTTAACCCCATCATCTCATTATTACTCTTTTTCCTTTTATTTTCTAGGTAAAAAATATATATAAAAATATCAAAAAAAAAATTGTCATTTGTAGTTTGGTCATAAAGTTAAACTTGGATTCTTTTGGATTATAGTTTACTTTTCTAGATTGAGGAAATTAGCAATTAAAACGACGTGACAGTTAAAGTCCACTTGATCCTTCCTTCCACTAACAAATTGGTGGTGATGTGTAAAAAAAAATTTAAATTTTTTTAAAATAAACGTACTTGTATTCTTAAAAAAAAAACTATCATTTTTCATTTAACATTATTAAAATAAATATGCCAATAAAAGTATTGAGAAATAATTAATCGAACCTCTCATCTCAATGTAACAATCGACTTATACGATGTGTAACAATATGTTTGTTCAGGCAGAAAGTTTTACTTAGTACGGGGTAAGACGTAAGCTTCGAAGTATGGGTATAAAGTGTAAGTTCCGGGGATTTTTTATTTTAAAATTTATAATATAGTAAAATATTATATTAACACAAAAATTATATATTTTTTAAAATACATTAATAGTTAAACAAAATTAGAAGCATGATTTAAAAAAATACAAGACCACTGTTTTATTTTTTTGTGATTTATTAATGAAAAGCCTGATAAAACAGTTTTGTAATTAACAAAAAATAAATATGCACGTTACATCTTAAATATTAAACGAACGTGAAAGAAATGGTAAAATGTAGTAGATTTACCACATTTTTAACAAATAAGTTCTACACACACAAAAATAAAAGTCAAATTATTTTTATTTGAAATTTGGCCGTAAAGTTGAATTCAGACAATTTATGCCTATTTGACTTTTCTAGATTAAGGAAAGAGAATTAGCAATTAATATGAACTTGACGCAGTAACAAATTCTAGTTTATCATTCTTCTGTGGTGAAAAATGAAAATGGATACTCCTCTTTTACAATTATAACAAATGATCTTGAATTAGTTTAACATTGTTGTAAAAATGAACAAATTCCAGTAGAACACTCATGAACTTTGTAAAAAAAAGTTAAAATTTATCTGTGTATTCGTGTATAACAATTAGAATAACAAATGCAAAACATGAAGAAAAATAAACTACCAATCAAAATGTTAGTCTCACTACCAAGTCATAATTTTGACTATTTACCCATTGAGGATAAAAACAAATCTTAATGACACCTCTTCCTCAAAATTTCGGTTTCAAATTGAGGGTACTTTTGGTATTTCAAATCTTTTCATTGATGTACTTGTTTTATATCAAGAATATTTTGAATTTTAATGTCTATATTTTGAAGATGAATTCCATATGTTTTTCCACATATAATTTAGTTCCACGTCAATTAAAAAAAGAAGAGGGGAAATCATCATAGATTTGAACATTTATCAAATGGAAATGTGCTTTTTTTGGATGACAAAAAAATGTACTATAAATAAAAAATATTTACCATTTATAGCAATAACATTTTTTTTTCACTTGATCACTTTTAATACATGTATAATACACTTTTAATTCATATTACAAAAAACAATTTATTATTCACATATAATAAGTTTTATTGATGGATAATACATTTATCACACATTTTAATACAATTATAATACAATGTGTCAACTTCTTACCAAATAAGCATAATATATTTTTAAAAATAATTATAATACATATATATTGCATACTTAATTCACTTTT
>JAJOOO010030489.1:0-13706 GCA_029582685.1 Solanum piurae
TTCTGATTACTTATTGAATTTTCATAATTGTTTAACAAAACCCCCCCTTTTAATTAGTTGTTGTTTTTTGGAAGTACTTTGACTAATTGAATATAATCATGGGTTAAAGTAAAGTCTAAACCATTTTCCTCGTGGGATCGACCCCAACCTACAAGTTGGGTTCTTTACTTGATAACGATAGCTTATGCTTCTTTAGGGAGGTGTAATTTGAGCATATCACTTAGTTGCAGTGTGAATACCACTATGGTGACGTCCTATTGGAGATGCATGGCAAGCATGGAGGATTTCTATCGCTTCCTCTTCCGGTTCACATCTCCTAATAACATGGTCAGCACATTCTCGAAACAAGTAAGGTTCATCCCAAAAGTACTTTTTAACGTGGAACATGAATCTCTTTTGTTTGTAAAAATTCAGCTCATCAGGTATCAATCCACTCAAAATGTAGTTTGAAAAATCTGCATACCATGATGCGGATTTGAGAGATATAGCAAACACTTGTTCATCGGGGAAGGAATCGTCTATGTCGACCTCATGCTCAGCATCTCCTCTTCCTTCCAACCTCGATAAGTGGTTGGCCACTTGATTTTTGTAGCCCTTCCGATCCCTCACCTCAAAAACGAACTCCTGTAGTAACAGCACCCACCTTATCAATCTTGGGTTTGCATCTTTCTTCACCATCAAGTAGCGGACTACGGCATTATCAGTGTGTACTATTACTCTGGTTCCTAGTAAGTATGCTCAAAACTTTTCAAATGCATAGACCACTGCGAGCAACTCCTACTCTGTGACTGTATAATTTTGCTGGGCACTAATCAGAGTTTTGCTTGCATAATAAATTGGGTGAAATAGTTTGTTGCGCTTTTGCCCCAATACTACTCCCAATGCCATCCCACTAGCATCACACATTACTTCGAAAATTCGGACCAATTAGGACTGACGATAATCGGGGTGGATACCAATTTTTCTTTCAGACACTTGAATGCGACCATACAAGCATCATCAAAATAGAACTTCACTTCCTTCTCTAGTAGTTTGCATAGTGGTTGTGCAATCTTTGAGAAGTCCTTAATGAACCTTTGGTAGAAACCTATATGACCCAAGAAGCTACGAATACGTTTCACTGAGATTGGTGGGGGTAATTTCTCAATGACCTCAATTTTTGCCTTGTCAACCTCCAGACCTTTTTGCGACACCTTGTGCCCAAGAAAGATTCCTTCCTTCACCATAAAATGACATTTCTCCCAATTGAGAACCAGATTTGTATCCACGCATCTTCGGAGCACCTATCCCAAGTGCGTCAAATATTCCTCAAATGTGTCCCCTACGACTGAGAAGTCATCCGTGAATACTTCCATAGAGTCTTCGACTATATCCACAAAAATAGACAACATGCACCGCTGGAATGTTGGTGGGGCATTACATAACCCGAATGGCATCCTTTTGAATGCAAATGTTCCATAAGGGCAGGTAAAAGTGGTTTTCTCTTGGTCTTCCGGCACGATAGAGATATGATTGTAACTGGAATATCCATCTAAAAAGCAATACCACTCCCTTTCTGATAACAGGTCTAGCATTTGATCCATAAAGGGCATTGGAAAATGGTCTTTCTTGGTCCATGAGTTAAGCTTTCAATAATCCATGCATACTCTCCACCCAGTCACCGGTATTGTTGGTACAAGTTTTCCTTTTTTCATTTGGGACTACGGTTATACCTCCCTTTTTTGGTAGACATTGCATTGGACTTCCCCACTTACTATATGCGATAGGGTAGATCACTCTTGCATCTAGCCACTTGATGATCTCTTTCTTCAACACTTCTTGGATTGGAGGGTTCAATCTCCGTTGATGCTCCACACTAGGCTTACATTCACTGTCAAGCTGAATCTTATGAGTATAGATCCCAGAAGGAATTCCTACGATATCGGCTATTGTCCATCCAGTAGTTTTTATATGCTTCCGCAGTACTTCAATGAGCAATTCCACCTGCCCTTCGAGTAAATCATCTGCAATAATCATTGGTAACATGTTATTGGTTCCTAAGAAGGCATACTTTAGATGAGAGGGTAGGACTTTTAATTCCATATGCGGGGGTTCCTCTGTTGATGGCTTTGCAGGAGGACTTTCTCTTTTTTTCAAGCCGATGTCCAACTTGAGTGGAATCCTTGAGTATACTCCTAGCCCTGATAAGGCAGATGCCATTTCCCCATAGCCTTGAATTTTGGATTCATCATAGTTAGCGAGCACAGACTCAAGGGGTTCATTCTTTCGCATTAAATAGCTAACACTTGCCACTGCCTCATCTATAACATCCTCAGTAGAAGCCACATGTATATTACTTGGTTGCTTCATGGATTTACAGATATTGAACGTCACCTCATCATCGTTCATAAGAAACTTCAATTTTCCGCTTTTGACATTCACCAATGCTCTCCCAGTAGCCAAGAAGGGCCTTCCCAAAATAATGGGGATTTCATCATCGATTTCATAGTCAAGAATCACGAAATCATCCAGAAAGATGAAACGATCCACTTTTACCAATATGTCATGGAGTATCCCCACTGGGTTCTTGATTGATCGATCAGCCATAAGGAGTCTCATTGTGGTTGCCTTTGGTTCACCCAAACCAAGTTGTTTGTATATTGCATAAGGCATCAAATTAATGCTTGCTCCCAAGTCGCACAAAGCTTTCGCGAATTGGAACATGCCAATTGTGCATGGAATTGTGAATTCCCCAGGGTCTTGTCTCTTAGTGATTGACTCATTTGTCATAATTGCGCTGCAACTATGGGGCACTCCAATTGTTTCATACTCCAAGCTCATTTTCTTTGTAACCAGCTCCTTCATTAATTTGGCATACCTCGGCATTTCCAACAATGCTTCTACCAGAAGGAGGTTAATTGACAAGTTCTTGAATATTGACAAAAAAAAATTTAAGTTCTCATCTTCATTCTTCTTTTTCAAACGTTGAGGAAATGGTGGGGGTATTTTGGGTAAAGGGTGTGTGATATTTGGAGCTTGGATATGTTGCTCTGCATCACCTTGTGGTTCTTTCGCAAGGTTTAGTGGAATAGGTGATTCTCGTTCCTCTATACCCTGGCCCTCTTCCTGCATGCGAGGATCCTCATCTGCCATCACATTCCCTTTTTCCATCTTTCCACTACGGGTTACCACATCCAGCCCCCTTGCAATATCTTCCATTAGTGTTCTGGAGGAATATTTCGTTGTTAATAGACTCAGTTGACCTTTGAGTGTTTTGATGGCGTCAGCGTGAGAATTTACTTTACTGTTTAGGGATGAAAAGTCATCTCTTATTGTTTTCAGCAAATCATCAGAGCCTTGAATTTTATCAAGTATGCGTGACAATAGATCATTTACCCGAGAAGTACTTGCGCTCCTTTTTCATTTCGGGATTTCACTCAATTGAGTGCGGTCTTCCTCATGGTCATATTGCTCAGTCCAATTGTGGCAATATCTCCTTGATTCTTCATCCCTATAATGGCTCCAACTTTGATTTCCGCCCCGCTATTGATAGCTTGGGTGGAAACCCTCCTCATATCTTGTAGAGTTCCAACCTTTATTCTCCCTCGGTCTTAAGTAACCAGATGAAGAACCCCCCTCAATTCTTTTGGAGTTCCAACCTTGATTCTGCCCCGGTCTCAAATGACCAGAAGGGGAACCCTTCTCAACGTAAAATACTCCATACATCCCCTTCATGTGCTCGTGTATCACCTCTATTTGAGACAACATTTTTTTTATGTTTTTGTCCCTTTCCCTTTCTTTTACGAGTTGTTCTTTTGTTAATCTGAAGCACAGTGGGGAAACTTGATCATCTTTTGTGTACCATGCTTGATTTACTTTAGTCATGCCATCTATGAGAAATGATTCTACTTCAAATGATTGTAATATTATTCCTCCTTGCACCAGCTGATCAGCTATCCCTTTATTAACTGAATCCAGACTACGGTAAAAATATTAGAGCAGTAACTCACTCGGCAATCCATGCGTTGGATATTTTTGCAAAATTCTCTTAAATCGTGTCCAGGAATCGTGAATTGGTTCGCCTTTTTTTTATTAAAACTTTGAATGTCGTCTCATACTTTCATCAATTTTTATGGAGGGAAGAATATTTTATGAAAAGACGTTACCAGCCCCTCCCATGATTTGATGGAGTTCGTTGGAAGCTCAATCAACCACCTAGTGGCTTCCCCGGTTAATGATAGTGGAAATAAACGCAGTCATATGCATTCCTGTGATAGATTCTTGAATGACAGAGGTGTGCACACTTCTATGAAGCTTTGTATATGTTCATAGGAATCTTCATGCTCTAACCTTCTATATAAACCTCTTGATGTATGAAATGGAGTGTTGTGCTAGTAACTTCAAATGTTGCATTTCCGTCTGCTTGTGGCATGCGAATTGCATTCATCTCACCCACTTGGGCAGGGTTGTACACATTATTAATATCATCAATATTATTTCGATAAAAAGCATAACCCACTGGGTTGCCTGCTTGGCAGCTATCTTTGTCGTTCACACTTATATGGCTGTTGAATCACACAAATGCTCAAAACAAAACCGAAAATTAGGTGAGTAAACTACAACTACGAAGAAAAAAAATTCTACTAATCTAAAAATTCTCAAATAACACTATTCCCTGGTAGCGGTTACATTTTGATGCTTACCGTGACCAACGACACAAACTACGGTTCGAGTGTCTATGATCGTTGATAATATAGTAACTCAACCGAGGGTTGGGGTCGTGTCCCAAGGGAGCGGTTTTTAGAATTGATACAAAAATAAAATCTAATTCTAACTAGTCATAGCTAAAGACATTAACAAATAAACACATTGTAAATTAAAAGGGGGACACTAAAGTGTCAAATATCAAATTGTTGTCACAAGTATAGCTAAAACAGCAAAAATAACAAGAAAATCAAGTATGGGGATGAGTTCTTGGGGTGTGACCGCAATACAAGTTGAGATAAATAATTGGGTACATGCTTTCGATAGAAAATTTGCAAGATAATAGTGACTAGGCAAAACTTTAGATGGAAATAAGTTCCCTCTCGGGCAACTTACCCCGTTTCAAATGCATTCCTCTCGGACACCTATTTGCCACATGAAGACCAACCTATGCCTTACCCCACTCACTCTCTAGATCTGGGTGTTAGGATATGGGACTAGGGCTCACCCTCTTAGGCTCAACCTCATGTCAACCCACTCCTTAGGTCATCAGTCTAGTGGTCTTGGTTTCGCGATCTCCCTCTCGGGCAAGCCGAAAACACATGGGTGGCTTTGTATTTGCAACTACAAAACCATTAACTTAAACCATAACCACTAGGTGAAATCACCATTAAAATACATCTTACCTACCAGCAAGCAAGACCCAACAATAATATCAACACATATTTGCTAAATCACACCCCAAGAATGGGGGTTTTTAGCCACACATCAAGAAATAACAAAGTACACCTAAAATGATAGTATATTCAAATGGGTATACAAAATTAAACCTTGATTTAAGTAAAGGAAGATGAATAGAGAAGATCCACTTCCAACTTGGGGAAGATGAACTTCTTTCTTCAAGTTTTCCAAGACCCTCTCCAAACTTAAGAGTAAAAAGTACTAAAAATTATATTGTCTAAAATTTACACTAAAGTCTCTTTCTAAAATCTGATACTAAGCTATAACTCTCAATGAGTATTTATAGTTTTCAAAAATATGTATTGTGGGTGATCATTCGGCATATTAGTTGGAAACGCCGATCAACTCGGCGATTTTCCCTTTGGTGTAGTTCATCACCGTCTTGCACCGTCCTTCGGCATCGTTGTTCTCTATGTCATTGGGCGTCATAGTACTGCTTCATGGAATTATTCAGCGACATGCCAACTGCTCCTTTAATTGCCTTTTGATCCACTTCCTTCAGGGCTTCGCGTACTGGAACAAAGGGCGGAGTAGTACATCCCTTTGGTGATTCGCCAAGTATGCTTGGCGATTCTCAGGCCTTCATTTTCTCATTCTTTTCAGCCCTTTCGTTCCTTTTTGCGAAGTAGTGTCCATGCATTTCTTCAAACTCCAAATACCTAAAACTGAAAGGTTTTCATCAGATATTGAGATAAAATAAGCATTTAAGGACACAATTTTTGTTAAAATAAAGCCCTAAATGAGTCCATCTGTAGACTGATCAATATGTCCCCCTACCAACTTATGTATGGGAAGCCTTGTCATTTTCCGATAGAGTTAGAGCATAAGGCTAAGTGGGCGCTAAAGAAGCTAAATTTATATTAGTGTGCCTCATCAAATCAGAGAATGAGTGACTTGAATGTGCTTGATAAGTTTCTCCTAAAAGCTTATGAAAGTTCAGCCTTGTACAAGGAGAAGATGAAGAAGTATTATGATCAAAGGATTGAAAAGAGAGAATTTGGTGTGGCTGATCTTGTGCTTCTATTCAACTCTAGGTTGCGTTTGTTTCTGGGAAATCTCAAGTCCAAGTGGGCCGGGCCATTCTTAGTCACACAAATGCTCCCACATGGAGCGGTGGATCTTGAGAACAGTGAGGGAACAAGGTTTAAGGTAAATGGGCAACGGATCAAGATCTATCTGTGAAACGCAAAAAGTGTGCAAGAGGTTATTGAGGCCTACTATCTTGATGAAGTCTGAGTAATCAAGATGCATGCGTCGTGCCGAGACGTTAAATCAAGCGCTGCTTGGGAGGCAACCCAAGATGTACAATCTAGCAAACCATAGGTTCTTCTTTTCGGTTTAGTAGTTTTCTTTGTTTATTTGCTTTTCTGTATTCCTTTAGATAGGTGCTTTATTTTTGTTTTAGTGTTGGCTAGATATAGCATAGGGTATGTGTCTAAAAAGTGTCCAGAAAATGTAAAAATAAAGGCCTAATGGTTGCTACATGTGCAGGGGCGAAAAGCAAAAATCTGCAGAAAAGGTCTGTGCAGAGGTCGACGGACCCCATCGACGGTCTGTGGTTCATTGCACGGACCGTCAAATGGCGTCCGTAGATCCCAGGTAAGACTTAAAAATTTCCTAAGTGTAAAAGTGACCTACGTACCCCATTTATGGACCGTAGGTCGACCCATAAACCGTAGATGGGGTCTCGTGGGTCTAAACCCTAGTTCTGCCTGACCTGACCCGAACCTCTTTTAAATAAAACCCCCCTTTTAAAAATCATTCCCCACTTCCCATATTTTCCTCCTAACCATTTCTAAACCCCTAAAAATCCTAAAATCCCTCCATCTTACCACCATTCCCCCATTAATCTCTCCACATTCATCCTCCCATATTCCCAATTAACTCTCCTCTCTCCCAAATTCCTTCATTCCAAATTCCCAGAGGTTCCGATATCTGGGTTCGGTGCGAAAGGTTAGTTAGAAGTTGTTGGAAGTCTAGAGTCATCACAAAATCACCCATTTCCTTTGCTTGTAAGGTAATCGGCTTTCCCTTCACTTTGAATTTTGGTTCATTGTTGTTACAGAAAGCCAGGAAGTGGCTTTTGACCTTGGGTAGTTGTTGTATGAAATTGCATGCTAAACTAAAATTAGAAACACCCTTAGGACAATAAATTGTGATTGTTTTGACTTTTTAATATGTAAAAATAGTGTAATAAGAGTTTAAATGCAAGTTTCGACTTAGGGTTCCTAGACTCATATGCAATACCTATTGAAAATTGAGTAATTGGAACCCTTGGGATGACAAGCTAGCATAAAATTATGTTGAAATGCATGATTAGGCTAAGGTTCATGGTTTCAATTGATAAAAGTTGGTTTGAAAGTGAAGAGTGTCTGATACCTGGCACAGACTGGATCCACGATACCCCATCTACGGACCGTAGATTAGGTTCTTGGTCTGTGGCACAAAGTAATTTCACTAAGTGTGGAACCACAGAGGTGGACTACGGTCCGTAGGTCAATCTACAGACCATTCTGCACATCCATGGTTCCCATCAGAGCCCAACTCTTTGGGACTTCTGATCTACAGAGGGGATCCACGGACCGTAGGTTAACCTCAGACCGTAGAAACCCACTGTAGGTGGCCACTGAAGCTACTATCTGTAATTTTTTATTCTTTTTATTTTTTTCATTATTTGTTCTAAAATAAATTTCGGGTGTGTCTTTAGTTTATATTAGTACTAATTCTTCCACCACATGTACAATGGCCCCGAAGAAAGCTATAGCCATCAAGGGTAGATCAAAATTAACTGCTCTTACCCATCGGCAAATCGATGAGGATACTAATGCTGTGAAAGACCCCAATTATGTCCCCCCCACTGGAAGGAGATCACCCATATCACCCCGGGCTACTCAGAATCAAGCAAAGAAGATGGTCCCCAACGTAGTCACTGCCTCCTAGTCTGATGAGGAGGATACACTGATCGGGTCACCGACTGGGTTTGCTTCCAGTTCTGAGTCCACCTCTGCTGCAAGGTTTGCTTTTGGGTCCACCACAGACTCGAGTTCACATGGCCAGGCTACCTCGTCTGATGAGGCTACTAGTTCGGGGAGGTTCAAGTACCATAAAACAACGACCCAGCTCCAATTGTTGAGGACCCAATAGATGGTGCGTGGAGGGCCAATGGCAAATCTACAGGGATGCCAAGATATTGAATGAAAAAGAGAAGATGGCCCGGCTAATCACAGAGGAGCGCAGAGTTCTCACGGGGAACCTACACACTGTACCCGACATCCATCGGCTCTTTCAACATCATAATTGTGAGTGGATGGGAAATGAACTAGAAATATATAGCGAGGAGATCGTGAGGGAGTTCTATTCTTCCTACGCAGCCACTCTTCGAGGCTCTATTCACATAAATGCTAATCCCAGACCCCAGACACCACTCAAGGCTACACTAGTGTGTGGGTTTTTTGTGGACATCTTTGAGAACACCATCCGCTGGTTCCTCTATGGCCCTAGCCCTTGCCACACTTGTGCACTCAATACGGCTAAATTTGACTACACATGAGAAATCGTGCGGGGCCGGGAGTTCCAGCGGAGTGCCGAGAAAAGGGAGATTGTATTACACTAGCTGGCTCATTATATTGCTACTGACAGAGAGCGAGCCGAGTAGGTCACCACTCCAGGCTTAAGCATCAAGAAGGCCACTCTCACATTTGTGGCTAAGTTTTTCTGGTTGTTGGTACGAAATCAGGTTTCTCCCATGAAGGTTTATAATGCACTCACTTGGGACCACACGGTTATGGTAGCAACATTGGTTGTGGGGTTCGAGATTGATTTTACCGGCATGATCATTGCAGAGATTCATGAGAGGCCTTTCAAGGTCTCCACCACTTACCATTTTCCTTGCCTCATTTTTTGGTTATGCAGGGACTCTCGACTGCCAATCTGGCATTGTGAAAAGTTGATCCGGGCAATGGGGACCCTGGATAAAGGCCTGATTCGGAATGAGGTGAATGTGGCGGCACCACGCTGAGAGCCGTAGGTCGATGTACCCCCTTTGGGAGAAGATTTAGTAGATGATATAGAGCATATGTAGAGTGATGACCCTGCCCCTCCAGCCTACACTGATGATGCCCCGGCCTCTCCATCTCAGGCTGCTAGTCGAGGCCCTAGCTCGTCCAGAGTCACCCCGCCTTTAGGAGCTGATGTGGTGCCCTTGGCTCTTGTTCAGAAATTCGAGGCTTAGATAACCACACTGCTTCATCATGTGAAGCCATGGATGCAGAAGTCTATTGCAGAGTCCGAGGTTAGAATGGAGCGGATGATGGAGACCATGATGGACCAGAAGGTCAAGGCCATTCATAAGCACCTGGATGCCTTCGAATTGAGATTCCTCGCACGAACAGCCTCCATCACAGATCTCTCTTCTATCTGGACCGAGTTTGACAGTCTCCGGGCCAACTTTGATGCCATCATAACCCCTCCCACAGATGATCCAAAATCTACACCTATTGCATTGGTTGATGACACTGTGCTTGATGCCTTATTTAGCGATGACATAGCACACCCCGAACCCACCCGTGCTTTAGGGAAAAGGCACCGCTCTAGTCACATTTCTTACACCACTGAGGATGCTCGAACTAGGAAGTAGGAACGCCAGCAGAATGAGCAGGCTAGGAGAGCCTACATTATAGATGAGGAGTTGCGCCAGTAGAGGGCTCGTGAGAGTATTATTGGAGCCTCAAGTTCTAGGCCCACCACTGAGGCCATGAATGTCGTGGGAGATGATGTTAGCACCACTTATGGTGCAGTTAAAGTGACTGATAGAACTATTGATGGTGCTGTGATAGATGATGTGGGAACTACTGAGGGTGACCCAAGTGTTGTTCCAGTGGGCTCCAGGAAACCGAACCCACCCGCTTGTTGAGGTCTTCGGCGCATTTGTGCCACAGGTTTGTTTCACCTTCACCCTACTCTTTATTGCTTATTTTTGTGCATTGGGGACAATTGAACTCTATTTTGTTGGGGGTAGGGTAAATAGATTATGAGTGATAGGGTGAAGTCTGAGTAACCCAACTCATAATCCTCTCTTGGGGTTTTCTTGCCTGTGGTCTTTTTCCTAAAGAGACTATTTAATTTATGTTGAACCAGCATGTGTTAGGATTTTATGTGTAGAAGCATGAGAAATAATGAAGCATTATGGAATAATTAAGAAAGAAAAATAATACTCATTCAAAATTTGTGACATGTGCTAAAATCTGTAGGCTAGAATAAGTTGACTGTGTTGGCTCTGATTATGACATGATAAAGAACCAACTTGATCTCATGAATTAAGCTAAAAACTTGAACTAGGTAATCTAATAATCTGATAATAAAACTATGTGCCAAGAGTGTCTGAGAATGGTTGATTGTTCAAACAGTTTTGTGCCAATCTAGAACTTTCCCCGTTGGTCCTGCTAAGATAATCTAGGCTAGAAGTTAGGAAGTGATCATAGGCCATTGTTCAAATTAGTCCACTTAAGCCTAAAATGATCTAACCAAATGATAGCATTATTCCCTTTTGATCCAAATATTTGAGCCTAAAATTGACCAATTCTTTTGATTCACCTAACTCACCTTCCCTTAAAAATATTGTCTTGGGCCCGGTCCCTCCTTGGACATGTGCACCTTGAATTAGGCCAAAAGCCTAAGTTGACGGTGGCTAAGCCCAAAATTTACCTTGATCTTGGCCCAGGTCCAACATTCGACATTGTGCACCTCAACTAATATAAAATGCATAAGTTGAGAGTGGCTATGAAAAAGGAAACCAAACGGGAAAAAGGGTATGAAAAGAGTTTAGTGTTGAAAAGAGAAAAAGTATGAAAGAGGATGTGACTCTGTGCAAAAGAAGCAAAAGAAAAGTGTTGAAATAAATAAAAGAGGAAGAAAGAGAAAGAAAAAGAAGAAAGTGAAAAATAAGAGTAAAAAAAAAGAAGTCAAAAGTCACATCCATGTTGCAAAGAAAGAAGGGAAAGAAAGTTAGATGAAAAGTTGCCAAAAATAAGACAAGGAAGAGGTAAATAGTCAATGTAATGTCAAGGAGGGCAGAAATTCACTAAAAAGTACCTAAATGTACTACACCTGACCCCGATCCTACGTTACAACCTAAGAAAAGTCCTATAGTGATCCTAGCTACTAGTTTGGTGAGTCTAAGCAGTTAAAATAAGGGCAAGCCTATGGTATTGAGCACTAATTGAACTTGAAATTACTTCTGAGTGTGAGTGTTGAATGAATCGTTGTATTCAAAATCATATTCATTGTGTGAAAAAGGGATTTCGTTTGAAATAAGGGCACTAGTTACATTGTTGGAAAGTTGGCACCTTGGTGATAGCAAAACAGTGTATGTTGTGTGTTGATTGGTCGATCTTTGTCATATTTTGATCCACATGAGTTAGCTTGTTGAGTCTAAGAGAAAATATTTGCACTCAAAAAGAGAGTCGGGATAGAGAGCCATGTGATTGCTTCATCTTGAATGCTTGCTTTTACACAAGTGCCGTTTAGAGTCTTAGTGTGAGGACAAACAACGAATTTAAGTTGAGGGTGTTGATATACCGTGATTTTACGGTATTTTTAATACATTTCACTTAAGAGTTGTGTGTGTCTAGGACCATTTTTTATTGGTATTAATGTATTTTTATCATGTTTGCAGGAAATAAATTTGGACGTGGAAGTTGAGAGACACAGCTGAAGAGTGTACAGAAAAGGGCATCTACGGACGTGAACTACGGACCATAGGTCCAGTCACACCCCGTAGATGGTATACATAGATGGGCAGGCAAGGCTGAAGGAAAATAAAGGAATTTATTGACCAAGTGTGGACCCACGGTTGCGAACGACGGACCGTAGGTCGACCTACGGGCAGTCTTGCAAGTCCATCAAAAGATTCAGAGAGGGGGTTTCAGTACCTGATTTTGAAGATTCTAAGTATGGAACTATGGAGGAGGATCCACGGACCGTGGATTGAACCACGGTTTGTATTGTTGATCCGTTGATTGCCACAGAGATGAAGATTTTTGAAGTTGGAAAATTTGCCTAAGTCCTGAACCACGGAAGGGACCTACGGATCGTAGGTCAATCCACGATCCGTAGGTCAATGTCGTAGATCGAACCGCGTCCTGAAACATTATTTCCTTATTTTGTTTCCTTTTTAGTTGGGACTTGTTTTTTCTATATATAGGGAATGTAAACCTCGTTTTTACGGGTTAGACTTTATTACTTTTGTTCTAGTTTTTGGCTTTGGAGGTTAACTTGCAATTTTAGCAATTCTTGATTTCCTAAGTTCGTTTTGAAGATTTTGAATTTGAAATTCAAGTTGAGATTCTGGGTTTATTCTTCTCATTACGTAAGTTCATGATTTCTTCATCTAAAAATATGAATTGTGTTCTTGCTACTATGGGTAACTAAATCCACAACTAGGGTTGTGGGATCCATGAGCGATTAACAAAGTATGTATAGTAACTAAGTAATTATTGAATAGTGTTATTGGATGCATTGATAATTCTTTCGTTTAGAAGTCTTTTTAGCGATTGCAAACGTTAGAACTCGCCTTGTTGCTACTTGCCGGACCAAGGAGGTACTTAATAAGAAAATAATTATCAACATAGATTTAGTGTGATACTATCTAATAGTCTAATGTTGATTGATGCTAGGGTGAAAACTAATTCATACATCGATGTGATGTCTAATATGAGGTAAAGGTAAGGGTTAGTAAATTATACACACGTAGCAGGACCAAGGTGCGTGGTGAAATTCTCTAGTTGCCGGACCAAGGAATTAGAGATACCTAACTTATCACTTTGCATGCAATACACTAGGAAATGATTACTATTACTAGGATTACCACGTTTTGAGCTTATGGGGAATACGTACACCCTAGTTTCTCTCTCATCTTGATAACAACTAAAGTTTGAATCTTGCTCACTGATTGTTCACATAATTTCTAGAAATTGTTTCACAAATCCCCCCCCTTTAATTACTTGTTTCGGAAGTACGTTGACTAAAATAATATAATTGTAAGTTAAGTTTAAGTCTAAACCATATTCCTCGAGCGATCAGCCCCAACCATAGATATATCCTCTTTACGGGCTGAATTAGCTAGTCTCCGGACCGACGTTGATACCATTCTGGCCACCCCTGCAATTGAACCTCAGGTTGCACCAACGGCACTGGCCGATGATACGGTGATGGATGCTCTATTCAGTGGGACCATCGAGGAGGAGCTTGTGCCTACATTTGCCAAAGGAAAGAGGCACCGTTCT
>JAJOOO010030490.1:0-13206 GCA_029582685.1 Solanum piurae
AGTAGAACCCTTGGTTATGGCACTTGAAGAGTTTGAGGATCTTGTTGAAGAATAGGAGTTTGATTCTTTTGTGATTTAATTATGTTTTTGATTTTTTGCTTTATATGTTATGACTTATGAGTATTATTGACTATCTATTTACTTTTAATCTAAGAATATATTACCTCTATTCAGTTATTTAATATTTTTTTATTTTTATACTAAATATCGCTTTACTTAAAAAAAGCGCGCGCGTCGCTTCTCGCTTCTCGCTTCTGTGAAGCGAGCCCTCGTCGCTTTTTTCCGCTTCTCGCTTCCCAAAACACTGGGGCCGCATCCCAAAGTGAAGAAAAGAGAGCTTATTTCATTGATTACCATGGAGTATTTCAAATAACCTACAATTGATTGGACACCCTACACCTCTGATGCGGTGTTTCTCATCTCTGGAAATGTTTCAGAGATTACTTCCTAGAATTCATGATTCAACAAAAGGAGAATTTTAGTATTCCCTCCATTTCATTTGTCTGTCTCACTTTACTTTTTAGTTTGTTTCAAAAAGAATGCCTCTTTCCTTTTTTGGCAACTTTTTAATTCTAACTTCCAATATGACATGTTTAAGACCACAAGATTAAAGGGCACACTTTGGTACATTCTACATATCTTCAGTTTAAAAACCACAAAATTCACAAGTCTTCTTTACTTTCTTTAACTTCGTGGCAAGTCAATCAGACAAACAAATTGAAATAGAGGGAGTACTTAACAAAAGGTGCTTTGCCAAGTCAGTGGGAGTGTCAAATGGAGCCAACCTGAAGGACAAATATCAAGACAAAGAAGATGCAGAACAAATGAAAAAGATGACTAACAACTAATGTGCTCCTAGACATTCCCAACATCTAATAATTCGAATGCTTCTAACAAAAAAAATAAGTTACTTGAAGCACTAGAAGTTGCTTATCATTTTCGCTATGCAATAGGATAAAAGCATTATAAACAACATATCGACTCAGCCAAAGCAAAAGGTTGTCTGGAAATCTTTCAACTAATAACTCGAAGAAAATTTGACATGGTTTACATATGCTAGTTTAAAACCAATCAGTCGAATTCAAGGAAACTATATGACAGTAACTACCTATCAAGTGCAGTAGCTAAAACATTAGCTACATCTATCCAATCATTTGAATTCTGATGTGAGGTAAAAACATCAAACAAGAGCAATCTACCAACTATTCGGGAAGTAGTATATTAGTAAACGACTAATCTACACTTTTTTCACCTATCCTCGTGTGGTATTGAGATATAGTTATTGATAACCTATCGTGCCACATTTATTTAACCATCCCTCTCTTTTTTTTTCCTTTCTTCACTTTAGGTGGGAAAACAGTCATGCAATATATAGAATATCAAATATGTTGCTTTAAAGTAATAAGTCAAAATCAGAAATTGAACTAGTAGGCTCACCTCCTAATTCGATCATCATGCCACAAAAGGAAAATCAAATTATGATGCCGATCACCATAGTATACAATGAATATTGCAGAAGCAATCCAAAGAAAATTCTCTAAAATCTCAGTCCATGTTCTTGTCCTGGGAATTGAATGTGATTGTGATACAAATCTAGAACAAGCATCATCCTCAAGATCATCGCCACTCGAACCATATCCTTGACTAAGCCTCTGCCTCACATATCTACCGCTACCAGCAGGTGTTCCACCAGACATATTAACAAAATTGTTCTAAAGAAAAAAAATCAACAAATTTCTGTATACAACTCCTTTCTAACTCCTTGAAGCCAATCTAGCGGAAACCAACCAACCAAACATGTCAGCAACAACCAACCAAAGATTCCAAATTCTCTACAAACTCCTAACAAATATCCAAACCCCAATTCACTTGTAAAAAGAATCAAACAATGCAAACTATCTAACAACAAAAAGTAACTGTGTATCTTCAGTTACCAAATTGCAGCTCATTCACCTGACACCCTACATGCCCAGTTGAATCAAAAACTCAACAATATCATCCAATCTGTAAAACGCATATCAAAAAACTCAAAATTCTCACAACCCATATAAAAAAACTCAAAATTCTAACAAACCCATATAAAAAAAACTCAAAATTCTCTAAAACCCCATCATAAAACTCAAAATACTCACAACCCCAAATCAAAGGTCACAACTTTCTGACACCCCAATTCAGGAATACCCAAAACTACTACAATAAATCAAAAACCCACATCAATGCCCTCAAAATCTTCGACCCAGCAAAAAAAAAAAGTAGAATTCTCGAATACCCAAAATGTAAAACTTCAGTTTTTCTCAGATTAGAGTAATCAATGAAGAATTCAATACATATAAGCACAACAGCAACGGTTAAACACAACAAGTGTTACTAATAATGACAACAAAAAAGGCCATGAACGGTTTTTTTAGAGCTTTTTTTTGCTTTTTTTAGAGAGAGATCTGTGCATATAAACTGATGAGTATTGAAGAAATTGACAGTTGGTAATGCCAGATTCGTTTCTTGAATTGTACCTTTAGGTATGAAGTCTTTGATTAAAACCTTAATCTTCGTTATATGTGGAGTAAATTTTATTTTATTTTCAATTTTGGTTTAGTATATAGTTTTGTGCATGAAATATCAAAAATTACTTTTAGGTAAATGAGAATCAAATGGTTCATATATGTAAAGAAGAGATCAATAAAATTGAAAGACGTGTGAGAGATTGACTATAATAGGTCTTAAGAGAGATAGAGGTAAGTCAAAGAACTATTTGAGATATTAAAAATAGATATGACATATTTATAGTTTATCGAGGATATAATTCTTAAGTCATTTGGTGTGAGGGATAAGGTTTAATAATTTCTGGATAAAATTTTGGTTTGAGGTATTAGGTACTTCTGAGATTATTTATCCCATCATTTATGTCTTAGTAATGGATAAGTTATCTCATATAAATGGTGGGAAAAATTATTCCAGATAACTTATCTCGAGATAATTAATCTCGGATAACTTGTTCTCAACCAAGTGATCCCTTAGATTGGAGAATATGGATTATCCCGGATAATTTGTTCCCAACCAAGCTGCCCCTTAGATTGGAGAATATGGAGTAGGAGCGGCTCAACTCTAAAGCCACTAACAAGAGAGAGTTGCTCTCGAATGATAAGTGCATATCACTTCCAACCTGAAGATAAAGACTTTAGACTCTCGGAAAATAAGGCCTCAAAATTATTATTATTATTATTACTATTACTAGAGTTTTACTATCACATTTTTCGATTCTATTTTACGTGTTATTTTCTTTTCAAATTTATTTTGATATACTTCAATTGAACCAAAAGTGTTTACTAGATATATTGTCATTATTGTCCTCGTAGTCAATTTTGGGTATGCAACGGATATACCTAATTATAAGCATTATACCTAATTGTGTGCATCCTAAGAAAGATACCTCCATTTTATAAAATAAATAAATAAATAAAATGAACATCTTGAGATTAACTTAAAATTCAATATATTATGTGGTTACTCCTAACGGAAACCAGCCTTATGAATTATGATATAAATAACATAAACAAATTTTGTTACACTACCATGAGACATGGATTTAGATATAGTAATATATACCTCCTAGAGTTGCGATGAGTTGGATATGATCCTTCCACTTTTAATAAGAGTTTTAAATTCGAATCTCGATATGGAGAAAATCTTGATAAGCTAATATATACCGCTTAGAATTGCGATAGGTTGGATATGATTCCTTCGCTCTTAATTAGAGTCTCGATATGGAAAAATTCTTGATAAGGAGTGTTCCTCTTTATCCTTTAATGTGTCTAACGTATCGTAAATTTGAATTTAATTGAGATTTTAATATCGATATTGAATACCGAATAGAAAAAAAAAGATATAGTGATATATTTGGGTGGAGACAAGAGTGAAAATATTAAAATAGTAGGACCATTTTGCCTTTTGTGCAATGGCAATTAGTAATGTCCAAAGTGAGCATGCTTTGCTTGCCCACAACTCCACTCCTTTTATTACTTTTTAAAATGTCTACTTGAGCCAACAAAAACCACATCCCCACAAATATTATCTTAATTTAAAAGATTATTGTTAAACAAACTTGAATACATAAAATTCTTTGTATACTTGGATAAAAATAATGATAATAACTACAAATGGGTATAAGTTAAATTATTTTTTTAAGTGGAGTTCATGTTGATGAAGCTTCTCTTATTAGTGGTTTATTAGTCTTGTCAAAAATTATTATCTTATTTATTGTGATCAAAGTGTTTGGTTTATCTCTTATTAAATAAGTCTTAATGAATGATGAATTTGGATAAAGATTGACTAAAGAGACCTAATTAATAATTTAAAATGCACACTCAACCCTTCACAGCCACATATAAGAGGTTTCTTTCTATATGTTTTGATGATTTAAACTACAAAAACTTTACTTGAAAACAGAAACTTTGAAATATTTTTTCTCAACAAATCAAGAATTTAAATTGTTTTTAGTTGCAAATGTATAAATGAAGTAGGTTTCCAAGAAATGTAGGCAAGAGTAAAACAACTTATTTAACCCAAAAGGAGGAGGACGACGACAACAACAACATACCCAGTATAATCGCACAAGTGGAATCTAGAGAGGTTGAGATGTACGCAGACCTTCCATTAAGAAGGACAAGAAAATAATAAGTGTATACTCATCAAGAACCTAGAGTTTCTCCAAATGATGGAATAAATCCAACAAACAATTTACTTTAAAAAATTGAATCCACAATGATTTAGCTTATGAGCTATTGGATGTATGATATTCTCAGCTACATAATTTGTACAGACAAAAATTCTTCGAAGAAACGGAAAAAAAAACTACAAATACAAGTACAGAATGTTGGATACAATTCAATGGCCTGCAGTACTACTAACGCTAACCAAATCCATTAAGGTTGAGTATAGCACTTCTAAAGATAAATAACCTAAAAATTTCCTTGTTTCGGATTCACCACTGTTAACATCCATTTGAAGTTTGTTTTCTTCAGAGAATCCATTGCCCATCACCAACCACCAGGAAATACATCCTTGAATATCTTCAGGGTCTACGTGTGCCACAAGACTGAGTGTTTCCCCTTGCTCTAGCTCAAATGACAAGGATAAGAAATCCCGGTTTGCTTTGATACCAACCATAAGGGCTTCTTCATGAAGCCACCGTATCACCTGGCTGGCAACCTGTAGCAGAAATTAATAGCTTGAAATAAGGACATATTGATGACTATGTTGCTGCAAGATGGAAGTGGCATTGCTTTCCAACGTACATTGTATACTGATTTGTTAATCAAAAGGAAGGGTACAAATGTGACGCTTTTGCTTTTCCCTTTTTGTGATAACTGAGAAAATGGAGCTCGGGGCTTTGAGATTCCCTATGATGGTGGGGGGCATTATGTTCCCTTGTCTCCCCATCCCCCGGCGCCAACTGGCAAAAGGTTTGAAATTTAAAGGATAATAGGTTTGCCCCAATTAAATGTCAGGCTTTTGTCTGCGACGAGGTTCAAAATCGTGACAGACGCCTAACTAAAGTCCGTGGTTTGGGGGTGGGTGAGGGGTGGGGCTTTACATTTCTGGTGTTTCTATGGTAACAAAACAACATTCTCCCTCACCATCATGACCATAGCTATCCACCAGAAGTTTGGCCCCTGACCACAAGATAGCAAATTATCCTAGGCAGCAACACAAACAGTTTGAAAACTCACCCTCTATGTGCTACTCATGTCACATAAATCATCCCAAGCAATACAACAGAAAAAGACTCAAAGAGCTCGGATGGTTCAACTAAATCACAGGGAAAATAAAAAATGTCTAGGATCATAGGCTTTCTTTTAAGGAAAGACCAGTTCTAGGATGAATAGAAGTTTATCCGGACAGAAAATGAACTATTCTTCATAGTATGTCACATTTTCTGATATCAGAACACAATAGTAAAGAGGAGAAGGAGGAGACAGACCTGCTGCAATAGTACCATTGGAAGATCTGACAAGTCACAGTCATATCTGTTCATAGGGCAAGTACTATCAGGCTTTCCTTTGAAGAGGCCAACAACATTAGGAGCACCTTCCCCTTCCAGACTGATGCAATCGTCACGCACCATGACTTTTGTACGAAAGTGAAATTTCACATTCTTTACATAGTCAGATGAGTGAGACAGGCTTCCTGCATGGAGAATTGACTCAGGTACATCCATGGAGAGTGTCCATGATGATGTTCGAGAATGCCAAGTGGGATGCGATATCAATTGGACATATGGTATCCTGCTACCCTACAGACAAAACAAGAAATTCTTCAGATACATAATGGTTACATTGCCTAGCAGTTTACAAACCCAAATAGAAAAGTTCATACCAGACTTTCAAGCTCTGCAAGGACTTTGTTTGAGAAGATCCTATGAGCTAGAGAGACACAGAAATGTCCCAAAAGGTTGGGACCATCTTTCATGGGCTGAGAAGATATTTGAGGTTTACCCAAAGATGATAATCTATTTTTTGCTTTTATAAACACATGTTCATGAAAAAGTTGTTGCAAATAAATTTCAAAACTTATTCGATTGGGAAACCCCAACTTTTTGAAGTCAAGTTTCCCTTCATCTAATTTTGAAGCATCAACTGATTCAAAAGGCACAATAGCAGTTTCTGAATGTTCATCACCCACAGCATTAGCTGTCTGACCATCGTCAGTAGATGGTACAAGTGAAATGGACAGAGAAGCTCTTTGACCTATGCTTAAACGTAACAAGTTTTCTTGTATTCCTGTCACGTCAGCACCCAAAGCTGGATTAAATGCTTCACGATTAACCAAATCAAACACCTGCAAGAAGGACCAAGAAAATAATCAGAAAACAGAAGTAGGTCACACAAAAAGAATAAGAAAAACTCAAAGGGTACTAGAAAGAGAAAGGAGGGAAACTAGAAATATACCTGCTCATCAAAGATTGCTCGATGAACTTCACGGAGTGTTGAATGAGTTTCTCTCACATGCTCATCATCACTTTTTTCTCTCTTAGTTTCTCCAGAAGAATCCTCACAAGATCCCTTTGGTTTCAGTCTGCTATGTTTTATGACACCACTAGGTGCACTTGCACCGAGAAACTCAAATTGAAGAGTCCGACAGGAATTTGGCGGCAAATTCACAGCCAGCATCCCAGCTGGGTCATGCTCAATACGCACCACAGATGCAGAAGATGGGCGAAATGCAACCGCTGGATCATATAATGAAGTGTCAAATAAATCAATGTAAAACCCTTCATTTCCAGAAGCAGCAGCAACCATCCGATGCCATTTAACCTTCCAATTTTGCTGCAATCTATCAGCTCATCAGGAAATACAAAGCCAATATTTTGAGGAAAGGCACAAAGACATGGTAGTCTAAATGACTGAACACATATGTTCCAGAATGTACTAATACTGTTAGTAGCCACAAAGAACAAACCTGATAAGAGCACCATAAAATCTTGCTTCTCTAGCCACTTGTTGTTCCAAAGCTTTGGCAGATTGCTTAAAATATTTCCCCAAATGCTGCAAAAGAAAAGCCAAATTACGAAACACATACAGCTTTGTTAATGAAGTGCATAACTCAAAAAAATAAAATCATAGATACTTCGTCAACAAACCATTAGACTTAAAGATAATCCAGTAGATTATTTGTTTAACTCATATATATACATCAGCCATATAATCTTGCAGAAGGGATAAAGAAATATACACGGAAGCATTGCAGCTTGGTTGCCATAGACACAGCAAGGTCTGACAGATGCTCGTTGGGTAATTGCTTTGGCCTGGTCATGCTAGCCACTGTCACTGCATCGTTTGCCTCCACCTGTATGCAGAACATCAGAGCCAATAATGTAATATATATTCCACAGCTCCTACTAATTTATTCAGCTTATTATGCCTAAGAAAGGTGCTGTCTTAAATGCCAGGGAGAAGGGGCAGGAAGGGATTGAAGGAGCAAATGGACTGATGAATCTCATGCCACTTAAATAACTAATGCCAAAAGCTTAAGTCAAATTTCTAATCCTTAGTTGTCTCAATGACTCTGATAATGAGGAGTAAATAGATATTCTAGTGACATTATCATATGCCTTTTCTAGGTCAATGAACACCATTGTACAAGTCCCTCTCCTTTTCCCTATACTGCTCAAACAATCTCCTTTCATGGCTTCTGTAGCCAAACACCCTGACATGAAGCTGAATTGGTTCTGACACACCCCTCCTCATCCTCATCTCGACCACCCTCTCCCAGACTTCCATAGTGTGGCTTAGTAGCTTGATACCCATGTAGTTATTGCAATTCAGAATAGCCAAGTTGATTCAATGCAAAAATCCAAAACATCCCTGCTACCGAGTAATAGAAATGTGGTGTATCCAACTTTGCACCTTTCCAGAAGTCCTTGCTTTATCACACACATGGAATTCCCTATTGGAACAACTTAGAGGTAGCTTCTGTCTTTAGTTAATAATTCCTCTGTTGTAAATAGGATGTCTTGAATCTTCTCTCTCTAACCACTTTTCAAGTACATTCACGATCATATATGTGTGTAGTTTACAGTTCTCTATCTAATATACATCTTTGTAATTGTATTTTTTTGAATTAGATTCATACCTTAACTAATATTGATAACTAAATAAAAATGTTCCAACCCACTCTCATGATAAACCTCAACTTTGAATCAAAACCAGTGTGCTCTATTCTCATAAATGAAATTTCATTACATTTATCCATGATGCAAACACTACTCCATATCTTTCAGTCTAAAACTGCATGCCCACAAAAACTCAATGGGCCAATGATGAGTACAGCAAAAGACAAATATTTTCCACTTTCAAGCACATTATCAGGCTAAAACACACAGTTTTCCTCTTATGGTAAGTGCATGAAACACAACCAGCTAGGCACAAGACTTACTAAACATGTACCAACAAATAATCAGTCAACTAACACCTCAATCCCATACTAGTTGGCATTGACTAAACCTCACTATCAAGGCGGAGCTAGAGTGTGGGAAGCAGGTTCAGCAGAACTAGTAGTTTTAGCCCAAACCTTGTATGTGTCATATGAAATCCATTTACTATGTAAAAATTATTAATTTAGAAACAAATTAACTCAAAAAGACTAAAATCCCGAACCTATAATTTGCTCACCATTCTTTTTGCTCTATTCAAGTTCATTTCACTAGAATACTAAATTACTTGTCTGGGTTCTCTAAATCTCACAATTATCACATATTAGTCTTTGACCAGACTCCACACAAACACCAGACCAGATGTAAATATAAGAACAATTAAAACATAATTTGAACAATTTTCTATCAAAACTATATAGAAATGAAGTTCACTCATTAAAATTATAATGTCACAAAATTCTATATGGCGAGCCAAAATGCTTATGTTAACACTTACAGTGTGAATGAGATCGATAATGACTTGAAGCTCTTGATGAGCCAATCGCAAATTCTCCACCAAACTCTGCCATTGCCATGGCTGACTGCTACTTGTCTCCTTTGAAGAAGTAGCACTACTGCTTTTCTTCTGCTTCTTACTTGGCTCCTCTCTTTCCACTGCCCACGCAAAATCAATTCTCCTAATCAAATTCACTGTTTTCTCATCGTATCCTATATCACTGCAACAATTACGTAAAATCTAAATGTAAATATCCAGCTCACAAACTGATTATGCATGCAATTCTACATTTTTATATATGGAGAGAAAGAAAGAGTACGAAGGGAAGCGTTCGGCGCCTTGTTCTTCAATAAACTCTAAACGCTTGATCGGAAGCTTGTCGACGGAGATCTCCAGATCGCCGTTCATTTTCCGGGAAGAAGTGTCGGAGAAATCCAGAATTGTGCCCTAAATCGGGGAAGATACCCGTCGAAAAGAATTGGGCTTTGGTTTGCTAAATTCATGGGCCTATTAAGATCTGGGCTTAATCATTTACGAACCACACTATGATAGCCCATTGTGTAGTTAGCAAGACTTTTTGGGTAAATGAAAATCTTGTAAAATACTATAAATTCTTTTATATCGAAACTCAAATTCGAATTTGCTTCTCTACTATCTATTTATCATTCTAACATGTGTAAGGTGGCTAATTCTCATCGTGTAGTTAGCAAATCGTCTCTTATTTTCGATAGCAACTAGGTCTAGAGGGAAGTTACAAGTCTTATATTCATGCATAACTTTCATATTAAGATTAACACGGTTAATAATATTTGTACATATATTAAATCAAATAAACTTTATGGGTGATTAAATTGTACTTGAATACATAGCAATAAAATATCTTAGTTTCTTTTCTTTCTTGGCGGCTAAGGAATAATCTATATAGTGCCAGATCCAGAGGCGTATTCAGGATTTCCGCAAGATGGGTGCACAATAACAAAAAAATGTATCTTAAATATAAATTTGATCAGTTTGACTTTTAGGTTTTTAATATGAATCATTAAATTTTAAAAATTATAGGTCCAAAACATATAATGCTACTAGTTTTAAATTTTAATATACACATTTGATTTAATTATATAAAAAATTTACGGTGCTAATTTTTTTAGAATGTAACACACTTGAAATTTTTGAAAGATTAAAGGAAAAAAACAAAAGAATAATTAGTTGAAACGCCAAAAGTGTAACCAATAACCACTTAGAGAGGTGTTAGTAAAAGACAAGATAGATATAAGATTTAAATTTCTATTCTCACTTAGAGAGGTGCACCCAATCATCATCGTATTATTATATGATACTTTGAACGTGGGTTCACATATCTATATTTAATATTTTATAAAAAATATAACACTACTATATATTATCTAGAGAGGGGAGCATGGGTTCACGTGAACCCACGGCACCCCCTCTAGATACTCCCCTGGCTAGATCGATGTAATCACGATTCAGAAAATTCAATGATTTGATTTTAAACATTATAGTAACAGATACAACTCTTTGACAATAAATTTATTCCATATCTATTTTTGACGATGCATTAATATACATGTGAAATATTTATAGAAATTTGTAATGTAAAAGTATATATAAATGAATTTTATATTAGAAAATGTCAAAATCGAAGCAATCAAATTTAAATCATGAATATGTTTGATCAATTTTAACTATAAATATAATCAAATATACAATTTAAATCTCATTCTCTCAACTCATAATTCATAATAATTAAATTCTGAATTCATCGCAGTCGGAAGTGATGCACCTCCTCAATGAATCAAAAAGACATTATTGTTAGTAACTCTTAATTTTGAGTGTCCTTAGGCTACTAAAAAAGTGTAGTATAAAGACAAAATAACAAAATACTAGTCAAATATTTTGATGATGTGTTTATAGTAGTGGTTGGTATGGCAATTTGACACGTTATTGCCACGTCATTTATTTAATAAAAATTCCAGCTTGTCATGATTACGTGTCATTTTTATTTCCTTCTTTGTTGGTATATGGCAATTTATTATAATATATATATATATTATAATTTTTTTTTGAATGAGATTTAGTTCGATAATTTACGCTCTAAATATCAGTTATCATAGATTAGGACTTGTTTCTAATCTATTTAGACGTAATTCATATACTCCTTTCTGATCTGACACATTCAAATTTAGTCCAATTCACTTATTTATACGAACTCTACTTTGATTTTAGCTGCCCAAAATGTTACTAATTTTCTTCAAAGACTCTTCTTTTACTCTTGTGTTTCTTTATAATAATATAGTTTTCATCCAATTGAAAGAAACCAATTTATACTCAAACTCACACCAGTGTTGAATAGTAAACCCTCATATATCAAAGAAGTAAAGTGTAATATAATGGACTTGTAATAGTAAAAGATGTACTTTTTCTTCCAAAAATAAAGATAGGGACAAAAAAGTGTGTTGAAATCATGTTACACAACAAATTTATGGCGACTCACCAAAATTATTAGGATTTGGTGGTCAACTATGGACAAAACTACCAAGTTGAAGTATGATAGGGGCAGAGAGACTGAAGCGTTGAAATACGTAAAGATCGAAAAGAATATCAACAATGAAAGCATTTTGCTAGGCTGATATTGACACTGAGATATGAAAGGTAGGAGAGCAAATGTGATAAAATATCCTAATAATTCTAGTCATAAACAATGGATACTAGGCGTTGTGTGTATCGATCCGTGCAATGTTATAGCTAACGCGTTAAATATATCATATGAAAAATACATAATTAGGATTTGGTGGTCAACTACAAACAATTTTCAGAATTTGTGATGAGGTTATAATTTCAAGAGATCGTTGAAATTTATGACAAGATCACTTAAAGAATTTTATAATAATCCGCTAAAATCACAAAGATTCGATGGCAACTTTTGGCCAAGAATCTGTGCTATTTTTATAAAAACTTTTTAAAATGAAAATAAAATTTAAACAATGATACTAAAAGACCCTATTTGGTCCAAATCATCCCAATTTCTTACATGATTTCCCCCCTTATTTTTACTTAAATTTATGTCCAAATGCATTGCTTAATATAATTATTCTAGAGTTTCACATGGGATGATGATGATGGGTATCTGATTAATATATTAATTTTATATATGTGACAACAAGTAGATTTGATTTTATAGTCCTTTAATTAAAATAAATTATTTTATATTATTTTTATAAGAGATCTTTATTTTTAAACGTAAAAATTTTAAGATTTTTTTTTTCTATTCAATTATAAGTGGTCATAACAGATCATTTCCTTATTATGGCGTCTAAAATGCTATAAAAAATTTATCATATATATGTATATATATATTTGAAATACAACTATTTTAAAATATATTAATCCCCACTAAACCAAATCTGAATGGGAACACTAATATTTTGTTTAGTAAATGAATGGTCCTAATTACTCAAGCTGATTAAGCATACAATTAATGAAATACGAGAGGGTTCACTAGATATAAAAATAATAAAATTATACTCCCTCCGTCCACAATTAATTGTCATGGTTTCCTTTTTTAGAGTCAAACTATAAGAATTTTGACCAACATTTTACGATGTATATTTTCATCATATTGATATGCAAAAAATTGCAATTTATAGTACTTTTCGTATAGATTTTGAATATCTAATTTTTTTTAAAAAAATATCGAGTTAATGTAATCTAATTTAACTTTAAAAATTAGTCAAATTGACTTTCGAAAAGCGCAACATGACAA